>JASAND010002328.1:0-71986 GCA_030248195.1 Trissonchulus latispiculum
CCTCTGTGTAGCAAGGAATTTGGACCCCTGGATTTCATCTCTTTTGTTACAAATATCTACTGGACTAATAAAACACTCTGAACATGAAACGAAATATTGGCCCTTCCAATGGTGTTTAGAGCAGTCTACATTCTACTTGCCTACTTATGCAATCTGACAGCAAGAAATGCTGGAATCAATTATTAATTTTTATTTCCAAAATAATTCGGCAAAATTGCTAGGAATTTTTGAGGTGGTGATTCCTTTTGGAGTCATCAAATTTGAACCATTATTACTCATTCATTACTTGGAGTTAAGGATTCATTTCTATATCAAAACGTAGCTTAATATTTTCTCTTTTAGGAAAACAATGAAACTAATTCTGGCTTTTGCAAAGTTTGAGACGGCTTGCGTCGCTTAACAAGTAATGCAATATTTGATTTCTGCAAAAATGACAGCTTTCGGAGGGCAAAATAGGAAGATTGTCTCTATCTCACGATAGGGTAAAGCAAGAAAATTGCTTCAAAACGCAAAAATATAGAGCACAACGAGATCTTTCAAATGAATATAGCTGTACCGTAACTGTGCAGCTGCTGTCCAATTTCAAAAATTGGTAAAAACTGTCGTGAACGCAAATGTCAAATTTTTGAAGCGGAATTGTGCGGAGAGTGTTAGAACGCTAAAGGAACTTGTTTTGAAAAGTTCCGTCAAGTTGTTTCATCTGAAATTGAGCCGTCAACCAATGACATGTGCCAAAAAGGAATCACCACCTTAAGTTCTCAATATGCCCTAACACACATTTATTACGCTACTAAATTTTCTAACAATTTAAAAGTAAGCTGCATTATTTTATGCTGAGAATAACATGAATTGTGAGAGGCAAGGACGTCGGAGAACGGCTCTCTACCAGTAGGTGGCCGTCTGGGGGCGAACAGGTGACGCCGGGGGCCAAAGCCAGATGACCCCCGGCCCCCACGAAAGGGCTGGTCCGTGGACGACCCGGCCTTGGCAGCTTGCATTCCAAGGACCAAACTTTCGGTAGGATTTAACCCAAGGGTCTTGGAAATTTTCAGGACGTTAGCAGTTTTATACCCCAAGGAGTCATCAAGGACAATCTCCTTTTTGCGCTTTCTAATCTCCTTGCCTAGACGTTTTAGAATGCGAATGAGGCGTGGCATTTTGCTGGCACGGCTCCTATACTCTGCGGCAATCGCCTTAGCTTTCCGGAAACGTTTGCCAGATTTGGAAAGGAAGGAAATGTGGGCATGATTGGATTCGTACTTCAAATCACGTTTGGAAATCTTAGGACTCTGTTCTGAGTCCGTAGAATTTCCGGACTCGGATGAGGAACGGCTAGATTTACGATGACGAGATGACGGCATAGCAAACACCAAGACAAGGGCAAGAAGTAACGTAGGTACAAGTACACACGGCCCCCGTGCAATAAAAGGAAGGACAGACACAACCAAGACAATAGTCTATGAGCGCAGTAGGCACAAGTACGCACGGCCCCGTGCAATACAAGAATGACCTGTCAGTACTGCAAACCAAGCGTAAGTGACAAAAGGGTGAAAGTTTGTGTTGACACTGTAGAGAAATTTGCATATTTGTCTAATTTGCATATCTTCCGCCGGTTCATGTCCTTGCCTCTCACAAAGCCATTATCGCTTCGTTTCGTCATTTGCCTTATGCACTACGCGATAATACGCAGTCAGTCGTAAGGATGTCTGCATTTACTGCAAATGTTTAGATTATGATGCTGATACATAGTGTATGGCAGGCTAGATACACCAGTAACTGCAATGGTGATTTCATAGTCCCAGTCGCCGCTCGCGCGTAGACGCGCGTCGAAGCGCGTCAACGCGCTACACTGCCATGTTACATTTGGAGGCGTCGACGCGCGTTAACGCACGTCGACGCCTCCGAACGTGACATCACGTCCTGGTGCTATGCTAGCACTGGAAGCGTCGACGCGCGTCAACGCGCCCATTTGTAGCAAAGCATGCCAGTTTACGCGCATCGGCGCACGTCTACGCGCGTTGATGCGCGCAAAATGATTTTGACGTTTGTAGACGGGCGTCGACGCGCGTACACCTGCGTTAGCGACTATGAAGGCACCTTTAGTATCGGCTTTCCTGCTACAAGTTTGAATCGTTTTTGATCGATACTGTTAAAATCGAAAGCCAGTGAATTTTAATCTATGCGTAATCGATGCTAGCAGAGTTGCTTTGTGGAAGCCAGGCCATAGCTGAAGCCTAAACGTATCCTGTATAGTTTCGACCAATATAATTAAGGTTTTAAGTCGTCGACAGAAATTAAAGTTAGTTTTGCATAATTTGTGTGATACCTCAAGGTTTGGTTGATGTTTGGTGCTCGGGGTATTTCTGGAGTCCAGTAGATATTACTGGAGAAACCAGTAGAAATTACTGGAAAATCCAGTATTTTTGGTGCTCGGGGTATTTCTGGAGTGTCCAGTAGATATTACTGGAGAAACCAGTAGAAATTACTGGAAAATCCAGTATTTTTGGTGCTCGGGGTATTTCTGGAGTCCAGTAGATATTACTGGAGAAACCAGTTGAAATTACTGGAAAATCCAGTATTTTTGGTGCTCGGGGTATTTCTGGAGTCCAGTAGATATTACTGGAGAAACCAGTAGAAATTACTGGAAAATCCAGTAGTTTCATCTCCCAAATATTTTTGGGGACCCAGTATATAATACTGGATTGTCTTGTTAAAACTACTGGACAATCCAGTACACAAGTACTCGATACGCTGATGCCGCAATGAGAGTATATAAGGGGGTAAACGAATAAGTTTCAGCGATCACATTTTGGGCAAGCCATTTGTCCTGGTCTCTGCTTCTGTATCAACAGAAGTTAAGGGGCTCATTTTTGTAGCCGTTATGCACCTTCGGGGGTGCTGACGGCTGTAAAAGCAAAGCGGCGGATTTTCCAACGCTGGGAAAATCAACCATCATGAATGGAGTGAAAATCCATTTGTGGTAACTAATCTAATTGATTAGTATGACATAAAATCTTTGTCGTGAGAGGTGAAACTATATTAGGAGTTTAGTAAATATTACTGGAAAACCGGTAGAAATTACTGGAAAATCAAGCATTTTCGGTGCTCGGAGCGTTTTAGAAATCTAGTAGATATTACTGGAGAAACTAGTAGAAATTTACTGGAAAATCCAGTATTTTTGGTACTCAGACTGTATTAGGAGTCTAGTTGAAACCACTGGACAAAGTAGTAAAAACTACTGGAAAAACCAGTATTTTTGGTGTGTAACCGGCTATTTTATGCTCGTAGCCGATTACCAGGGAGAGAACACAAACACAACTGCATACACTTTTTATTTAACTGTTTACACGTACGGTTACAAAACAAGGCTTCGGACTCGAACGCCGACCTGACTCTTACTCTAGGCTCTTATAGTCAGCCTGTACACACACTGTAGGCCTTGATCCAGCCTCTATAACAACTCATAAAAACCCTAACGCCGGTACTTCGACGACCCGACGTACACTACTACACAAAAAGCCCTAACGCAGTGACTATATCGCACTGCGATCTCTAACAGCCACTATCACCGGGCTGTGCTGCAGCAAAGCAAATAGACTGGCTTAGACTGACCCGACAAGCCTATTTTCGCAGCCTATTTATACTCTTTTGCAGTCACGCCACTTTCTAAGAATAGAAAGGTGACATTTCCGAAGTCGCCGAAAAGCTGGATTTTCGGGTTTTCAACACCCAGTTTTCCTGGACTTTCGCTGACAGAAAATGGAAAACAACTCCGCTTACGTAAATGGCAGGTGCAGGTGCAAGTGCACTACCTTCTATAGCAGTTCTGCACTGATCCGGGATGAGGCTAATTACTACGTAGGATATAGATGTGCATGTGTTGTGATATGCGTGTATATGCTGTGTGACTAGGTGTGTGTATATTTGTACGCAATATATAATAGCATAATATAACGGCACAATAGCCTATGTGCGACTTTTCTGCATGCCATATAATGATTGTTGACACATTATATGCAGCACGTATTACAGCAGAAGGCAGCAGCATTATATGCTATTATACACAGCACGTTGCGGCTGAAGCCAGCGTGTTATATATTACGTATGCAGCAGCAACAGTGCCGTTATATGCCAGCGTGCTAAAATCGCGCTGCGACACGGAGAAGCATTATATACCTACGTTAAGACCTGCACGTATTTTATGTGTTATATGTTACGTAGCATTTTCTAACTAAGTGTCCGGCTACATTTCTCCCCCTTAATAAAGAAAGCGTCCGCGCTTTTATGGAAGTTTTGACACGGCAGCTCATGTAAGGCTATGAGACCAATTTCGCTGGGGATCTTCAGACAATATGGCTGATAAACCGTTTAGCTCAGGAAAGAAAGCATTTACAAAGGATGCGTACACTTAGCGCTGAGGACGTAAAACATTGCAGAATACACTGACTAGTTATGGCAACTAAGGACTACAAAAGCAACTAATGTATATACGTATAGTAGCGGAAAGAGCACCCCCAGTTCGATTCACTCTAATCACGATCGGGATGTTTCCACTTATAGTACTTCGGGGTAAGCGATTGCTTTAGGATTAACCAAGCAATTAGCCAACACCTCTGGTGTTTGGATGCACAGTTACTTTGCAGAATTCGAAAGCTATAACGTGTGCTGGAACTGAACTGATTCAAAGTAGAAATCTTTGAATTGTAGCATTTAAAACAAAAATTTGAGTTTAAAGTGCTTGATACCATGGAGCTCTGCTCAGCTCGCGGAATTATAGTAGTCACCGCATTACCCAATTTTTCAAACAAGCATAAGAACCATACTATTCCAAGAAAAATTCCAAATTTCGAAATAAAGTTAAAGGGCACACTTCTACGATCAGGTCTCAAACACTTTATAGAAGGCGTCAGTTTGGTATTGCACCAGCCACGTGGCCCAGAATATGTCTTTAAAGGCAGAGCTTGGTCTAGTTTAGTAAGTCCAGGACTCACACTACCTGGTTTACGCAAGCTAGGTACAGTTGCACGCTCAGGTAAGCTTAGCCTTTTCTCGGCAAACTTTTGTTGCGATTCAATTTTGACTAGTATCCGTGCTGTTTCAGTCAGTACCAAGCTATGTACTACTGTCGCAGTAGTGAAACTCTCGAACTGCCGTTGAACTAATGCACATTTTGCACTTTGTGGGATTAGAATTGCAGCAGTTGCTGCGTGCACACCAACATTACTGGTCGACTCCAATACGGTAACTGGTTTTTCTGCTTTGACATTTGAATACATAGGGTATTCAAAAACATTGACCTCATTACTAGGATTAGGTTTTGTGATTACTGTTTCGACTTCAGCCAATTTGATCTGACCTAAGTACGGCAATTCTTTCTGCCTAAGGTTGTTTGAGGTGGGACATGGGCTGCAGTCGAAACTCAATTGTATACATTCTTGGGCCTCCAGGTTTTCACGTGACTTGATTGCTTGCTCATGCTGTGCTTCGGGTACTCTATGCGGTTTCTCTCTTATAGGCTGACAGTCTGTTGTGCTGACAGTAGGCTCTACCAGAGCACGCTGTCCCAATACAAACCCAACTTTTGCAAACATGTATAAGGAAGACAGAAGTAATTGTTTAAGTTTTTGCTGTTCTAAAATCGCCAGCATATAATAGCAAGACAAATCTAAAATTGTCATGAGGTCAACAGACCTTAAGCCGCCTGTCATAATTTCACAGGAAACGACGCAGTGAGCTGACGTTGCTTGCAGCTGTGCGAATAAATTTACATTAGCTCCTTTCTTCAACTGTATTACTTCAGCCGACGGGTTAACTAACAGCATAGGCGTAATACGCTGTGCTGTGGTCACCGCCGCAGGTGTTACAACTAAGTCATGGCCTTCATTTTTCAATAGGTTGGCACTCTGTTCACTAAGCCCAATTTTATCTTCTGAGACGCTAAACCCAACACCTTCTGGGGCGCAGCTAACTACATCTTCGCGACAGGAGGGTATTCCAACACTTTCAGAAAGAAAGACACGGCAGGTGTAGCTTGCAATTTTCTCAATATATTTATTTGGTTCGGCCTGGGGGTCCTCACTACCTCTGTGTCCTTCACCCACTTCTACTCCGTCGGAGTGAAAACTGACACATCCTCCAAGTGACGCAACCGCATTCGTACCCAAGATGACATCATAAGGCAGCCCCTCAGCGACGTACACATACAAATTTAAAATCTTCCCTCCAACTACGAAATCTGCAAAACATCCGCCTATAATTACTACCGCATTACCGGTTAAAGAGGTGATATGTACGTTACTGCAATTTTGTAATGAGGCATCGTGGAACCCATTGCGTACTAGAGTTACTGTACTGCCCGTATCGACAAGCATTTCTGCTGGTCGACCACAGACTAACCCATAGATCAAAGGAGTCTTTCCTACAGCCACATCAGAAAGCACCGCTCTGTTAACAGTTTCAGTATCACTCAAATTCTGTACTAAAACGTTTGCTTGCTCATCTTGATATGATCTCCCAGCAAGGAATCGGTTAACTAGACGCCTGTTTTGTTCTCTTAACGCATTCATTTCCTGCTGGACCTGAGTTTGCTCGCCATAAAACGCTGGCGAAGATCTCGAGCTAGGGTCTTCATAATTTGAAATTTCGTGGCTAGTACTGACACGGCTGGCCATATCATATCGTGTGTCTCGAATAGGAAAACGTCGGGGGTTAGGATTAGGCTGTCTCGGAGGGAATGCATTACTACCTCGAGGACATCTAGCTCGGATATGCCCCGGTTTCCCACAGAGAAAACAAATAGGCCGGCCATCTATGGTTCGTTCATTACGCACCCCTGTGCTTGTTCTACGGAATTCCCTAAATTCTGGTGATCTGCTTCTAGGGCCACCCGTAGAGCTGTCGGTTACTTTACCGGAATTAATTTCCTTTAGAGCTTGGACCATTTGAGTTGCAAAGCCTTCATACTGCTTTTGCTGCTCCTTGACTAATTCTATTAGACCTTTCATAGCCGTTTCTTCGTCTTGTTTAGCAGGCGAAGGCCATTCTCTAGGAGGGGAGTCACTAAATCTAACTGACCGCACAACTTTGTCTTCCTGATCCATATCCTCAAAAGTTTCTTGTTCTTTTGCCCGTACTACGGCGTCTTCAAAAGATGTCGGCCTACTTGAAAGGACTAACCGACGGATACTTTTCCTCAATCCGTTCATAAAAATTTCCTTTATTAGACGATCCCTGGACTCACCCTTTAAACTGTCCCCATAAGCCTTTCTTGCCAAATTTTGGATAGCTCTGGCGAATTCTTCAACCGATTCGCCAGTCTTCTGCTGACGCCTGTGTAACTCTGAACTAGAAGTAGTGTCAGCTAAAACTTGAGTTAACGCCTCTTTCACGTGATCCCAGCTATTTTTAATGCCAGCTGGGAGAGCCTCCCATGCATCAGCAGCATAGCCTCTCAGGTATGCTGGAAACAATTTAACCTTACTAGTGTCTGCCCAATCATTAATTAGAGCAATTCTTTCAAAAGTACGTACAAAATCTCGAAAATCGTCCCCAATTTCTCCTTTATAAACAGGAATTTGTTTTACATCTATGACACACTTAGAGCGGTCTAGCTCGCCTTTATCATCTCCAGGCATAGTAAACTCTAGTTTCCTAGGGCGAAACTGTAAAGTTTTACTAGGAACAGAAAAATAACTTCCAATTGGAGTCGTAAGCTCAGGCGAGTTTCGCTCCCTCTTTGAAACAATAGGGTCCTCAACAAAATACTCTTCAACCGGCTCAGAAAAACACGAGCTAAGTGTTCGACTACCACTTGACACGTAAGACCCGTCTGGTGAACTATAAGCTCCGTCAACCAGAACTTCACTATCAGATAAACTGCGGTTCCACAACTTGATTCGATTCCCAACTTTTAACGGGGTAAAACCGAAGCCCTTTCTCTCCCTTCAAAAACAGAGATCCTGGCAGCCTCGCCAAATCTGTAACCGGCTATTTTATGCTCGTAGCCGATTACCAGGGAGAGAACACAAACACAACTGCATACACTTTTTATTTAACTGTTTACACGTACGGTTACAAAACAAGGCTTCGGACTCGAACGCCGACCTGACTCTTACTCTAGGCTCTTATAGTCAGCCTGTACACACACTGTAGGCCTTGATCCAGCCTCTATAACAACTCATAAAAACCCTAACGCCGGTACTTCGACGACCCGACGTACACTACTACACAAAAAGCCCTAACGCAGTGACTATATCGCACTGCGATCTCTAACAGCCACTATCACCGGGCTGTGCTGCAGCAAAGCAAATAGACTGGCTTAGACTGACCCGACAAGCCTATTTTCGCAGCCTATTTATACTCTTTTGCAGTCACGCCACTTTCTAAGAATAGAAAGGTGACATTTCCGAAGTCGCCGAAAAGCTGGATTTTCGGGTTTTCAACACCCAGTTTTCCTGGACTTTCGCTGACAGAAAATGGAAAACAACTCCGCTTACGTAAATGGCAGGTGCAGGTGCAAGTGCACTACCTTCTATAGCAGTTCTGCACTGATCCGGGATGAGGCTAATTACTACGTAGGATATAGATGTGCATGTGTTGTGATATGCGTGTATATGCTGTGTGACTAGGTGTGTGTATATTTGTACGCAATATATAATAGCATAATATAACGGCACAATAGCCTATGTGCGACTTTTCTGCATGCCATATAATGATTGTTGACACATTATATGCAGCACGTATTACAGCAGAAGGCAGCAGCATTATATGCTATTATACACAGCACGTTGCGGCTGAAGCCAGCGTGTTATATATTACGTATGCAGCAGCAACAGTGCCGTTATATGCCAGCGTGCTAAAATCGCGCTGCGACACGGAGAAGCATTATATACCTACGTTAAGACCTGCACGTATTTTATGTGTTATATGTTACGTAGCATTTTCTAACTAAGTGTCCGGCTACAGGTGCACAGACCATTTTAGGAGATTGGTAGAATCTACTACTGAGTCCAGTAAAAATTACTGGAAAATCCAGTATTTTTGCCCCCAAAAATTTTTGGGGGTCCAGTATATTATACTAAATATCTAGTAGAAACTACTGGAAATTCCAGTAGTTAGTATGTGAAACCAGTAAAGAGTTCTACATAGATTATCTAGTAAAGTTTACTAGCTATTTCCAGTACTTTTTAAAATACTGGACTACTTTAGTAGGAAAATACTTATCGCTCCGCTATGTCTTTATCGCACTGGAGCACTTTAGTAGGAAATTACTAAGATTCCAGTACTTTCTACTGGAACATTTCTAAGAGTGCATAGCGCTTACATTTGAAGTAATGGGTCCATTTTGTGGGGAGTGGGGGATCAGCCGTTAGCTAACAGAGCATAGATTTTGCTGTGATAAAGAGGCTAGGCTTAGTGTCATACTCTTATCTTTATGTAGTCCTTGTCCTGGTGATATAAATTGTCGTATTGTCGTTTTGTGACGGACAGGCTCTGAATTCTAGGGCATCCTTTATCAAAGTTTTAGTAGAAAGCCCTAATTTGGTGATTGAATTTTTGATTAGTCTACCTCTGATATCATGATAGTAGCTTGAGGCTTGAGAAACAGTTTAGGTGTGGTCCGTTAGCGAATAGAGGACCTAAGCACTTGATAGTTTAGTTAAAAGCTGAAGCTGCTATATATGTGTTGATTTCGCTTACCAAAACCTTGTAATTGTGATAATGGCAATCTAGATACAGCAACTGCAGAGAATCCAGGTAGCGACATCGGGAATGGTAAAACCTTCCAGAACTGGCAGGTTTAAGATTAAATTTTGAAACAAAATGAAATAGTCTTGTCCTCCGATTTTTTTCCTTAAAAATCAAGTGCAGAGAAAGGTACGAGCCGACCTGGCGAATTGTTTTTGCTTTTTGTGCCACATTTCGACGTTTCTGTTACTAAACCAATAACCTTCCGCAGTAACCATAAGTAGTGGAGGACTGCACTGGGGCAAACGATGAGCGTACGTACGCATGTAGACGTAGTGTTGTTGACCTGCTGGAATTTTCATCGGCCGACCGTTTCCGGCCGGGTGACTTTCTGAAACCGGCCGGCCGTGGCCCGGCCATCCCAAACGCTGATCATTTTTCATCATTGTTACAACTTCTGAAAATGTGTCCTTCATTCGCTGGCTACAGCTGTGTAAAGTTTAGAGATCAAAGGGAAATGCCGTGTTTAACTTCTAATTTACAATTTGGGGGGGGGTGTCGCTTTTTGGCCGTTTTTTCGACCATCTCAGATTTTGCTCATTTTCACATATTTTGTAGTCCCTATGGATTGACAGGTGCCTTTTGGAAAACAAGACAGGTGTCTTTTGCGTAATATTGCTTCGATCGTGCTGTCGAGCCCTTCAAAGGTGACCTCGACATGTCTTAAACATAGGATAATGAAAAAGTTAGGTTAAAAAGATTGTGACAGAAAAATTGACCAGCGAAACATTTTCTCCTCTCCTGCAGGATTGGCAAAAGCTACAGAAATCGCTTATAGATAGTTGCACTCTACGCATACACAGAATTCTTATGACAGTACCATACCAAATTTCTACCATTTGTAGTGCTCTCAAAAAACGTGCCACAAAATGTGCTAATTTTGCCAAAAATCATTATTTTTCACAATTTTCACGTTATTTTAACCATTTCTCACTCGTTACCCACTCGAAATTCACCAAAATTGGCACATAAAACTATCAATACCTGCCGGACAGTATGGTAAAGGCAAATGCTTCAAGGTAGAACTTTTCTGTCGTGTCGGCTCCTTTGATCTCCTTGTAGGACACAAAAGTCAGTTTTTGAAATTTCCAAAATATAGACAAATTGGGTATCATTCGATAGCTACTGATGAGCCGAACAACTTTTCTAATAGAACTATCTATTTAAAATGTCGTATCTGAAAGTTAGAGCAAGTTAAAGTTTTAGGGCACAGTTAGATGAAAAAGTCTGAATTCACAATTGAAGAATGTACTGTGGCTGGCTGGATATCCCGGAGTCGTTTTAGTATTAAAATATTTTCCAACCCACAGAATTAATTTGCCATATTAGTTGACCCGCATTTCGCTGCCGTTCTGTCTCAACATGACCTTGGAGGGCAAATCACAGTGATTTTCAAGTTTTCCAACTTTATAGCTGAATATCTCTGCCACAGTTTGATTTCGAACTCTAATGTTTTGTGTTGTTTTTGACAACATATGTACCTATATTGTGTGTGAAAATGAGCGAAATCCGTGACTATCGATTTTGACCCAAACCGACCCCCCCTCCTTCAAGTCAATTGACTCCGTCCGGAATCGAACCTCAAGTCGGAAAGCCGCCATCACGACACGTGGTCAGAAAATATCATTCTTGCTCTTCAGTTGAACACTTGATTGTTGTTGGTGTTTTAGTGGTTTCACCCAGAGACTTGCCAATAGATGGATGCCTTATTGGTTATATTTTTAGGTATACAACATGTCTGGTTTTAAGCGGACGCAAATCATCGAATATCCAAAAGTTTCTCTGAGGCATTCAGCGGAGAATGTTTTCTGGAAACAACTTGGGGTATGGAGGACTATTACTTGATAATATTTTGTCTTTGTTCTTTCTATTTACTAAATTCTGTAGTGGTTTTTTCTTGATTCTGAAGCTCATATCGATTTTGACTCGTTTCTGTATCAGTTTGGTCGTTAGCAGATTTGGAATCAAGTTAGGGGCGTTTAGGTTGATGGGATTAAGTCAGCTCGAAAACTTTGAGGCAGTTCGGTTCGGATAATCCGGATAATCTTCAAACTGGTTCGATCCGGATAACCTTATATCAGATAAACCCTTAATCTAATTGTCAGAATGAAAAGGTCCCAGTGAAATTTACTCTGATAGGTTTGCATTCCAGCTACATGAACTGGTGAACAGTAAAGAAGACAAAGTTTGCGTTTATGGGGACTGTATATCGAACTTTGTAATGCTTTTATTTAATTTCAGCATCCAGTAATTGTGAGCGAATTCGGTCCTGTGTCATCTGTGGACTTTTCACCCGTTGCCCCCCACTATGTTGCCGTTACAACTTCTGCTAAGGTAAGAGATCATTAGAGTTTTGTTCTCCATTGCTTAGGATTCTGTTGAACTCAAGCTTTGTAGTAGTTTTAGCGCATTGCTGTAGGATTTTGGATTTGGAGTGACTCCTGACCTTGTATGTATAGCCTCAGAAAGATTGTCGTACTTTTCTTCCTTTTCCACATTTTAATATTCTGAAAATTCTTTCCTGTAAAATCTTTCTTGGTAATTCTTTGATTTGTCTTTTAGGTCCAACTATATCATCCTCGCACCTTCAATATCTACAAAACGTTGCCCTGTAAACGGACCGCTTATGGAGGCGTTTTCCGACAGGACGGACAACTGATATCCTACGGTGGAGAGGATGGTACAGTTAGGCTTTACTCTGTGGCTAATAAGTCCCAATTGAGAGTCTTCTCTGGGCATCAAAGGTATTTTTCCTGTTTTAGTTTTTAACACTTTTTTGCATTCTCTGTTTCAACTTTTGACTTTTTATTCGCCTTGGATACCTACTCTAATTCTAAGGATTTGGGGCGGGGCTCGTTTCCCCAGGCTTTTTAGGCAATAAACCGGAAATGTCTTTCACGAACTTTCCAGAGTGAGATTTATGCTTGTCAGTTTGACTCCCGCTTTTTATCTTATTTCAGGCCGGTTCACGCTGTTAAATTTCTGAGCAGTGGAGTTGGCCTGTGCTCCTTTGGCGACGACAAGACTGTAAGAACCTGGGATATTGCACAGGAGATGGCCACTGGAACTTTCAGAGGACATGAGGTTTTTTATTGTCTCGTTTTGAATATTGCAGTTTTTTTGCGTTTTTTACTATTTCCTCTTCTTTTTCAATACTTCAACGGTATCCGCTCTGGTGAAAATATAGAATTGATAGAATTGAAAGAAATTAAACAGCTAACCGTTTCAAGAAATAGCGACGTTGTGTTCTTTTAATTTTCAGACAAACTCACTTCACTCAGCACAGACTTGATCTTGTCTTCTGCTCTTGTTCAACCTGCCTTCGGAGAACTCATACGTATTTTACATGCGACGAAGGAGCATTTTTGTTTTTGTTGTAATTTTCAATTGGTTTGATTGTCGAAATTAGTAATAACTTAAGCTTTCAGCTTTTGAGTAACATCTGCCTTTTTCAGGACTATGTTCGGTGTGGTTGCGCCGGTAATCGTAACGAAAATTTAATTGTCTCAGGTAGGCTCTCGTTAAGTATTTATTTAATTTTTCCAATGAAAATTAATAAGGACAGCACGACTTTATAGACGGCTTTGCTGAACTTTTTATATATAAAGGACTAAGCATGCAATACAGTTGTCCTGTTGACTGCTTCAGGTTCCTATGATGGCAGTTGGAAGCTGTGGGATCAACGATCTGGCAACGCGCCAACTCTCAGCAGTGTCCACGGGCAACCAGTGGAAGCGGTCCTGCTTTTTCCAAATGATATGCTTCTGGCGAGTGCCGGTAATTTTTGAAGCTTTTGTTGTGGGTCTTTTTCTTGCTGAGTGTCTGGTGCAAGTCACTGCTTCTAAGTAACAATTTTTAAGAGAGTGTTTGTTTGCAGAAAAATAATGCCTTCTTTACTGCAAGCTGTGCAGACGTTTTCTGTTAAAGAATTTCTTTATACTGTTACTAATCAAGTCGCTTATAAGCAATCTGAATTTTAGCTAAGGGAGGGCCTATGTAACATTCTCCAATATTATTTGGGGGGGGGTCTTGTCTTCTTTTTCTTCTTCCCTTCGGGTGGCTAAATTGTTTTCCTTTTATATTAGTCGTTCTCCAAGGCGAACGCACTCCCACAGGAATTGGGCCATCCCCACAGGATCGGTCGCAAGCGTCATAGTACCTGGGCTTATTCTAGAGAATTTTTCTTGGGGGGGGCCCTTCCCCCCCCCCCCCACTAGAATAAGCCCAGAGTACTGACTCCAGGAACCACTGTCCGGAGTCTGGCTGGGGTAAGGGCTGTGCATTTTTCTATGAGATTGGAGAGAGAGTATCTCGTTCTTCGTTGCAGCTGGGGCAGACTGCAGACAGTTCAGGCCGGATCCCGGTTGAAACGGTCCTTATAGGCAGCGAGGAGGTAGCAACGTCCATGGGATTTCAATTGAGTTATAGCTAGCTCCTCTCAAGTCTGCTCAGGTGAGATTCTGTGCACCGCCTGGCAGGGATGCTGAGTTCGTCGGAGCCGAATCAAACTGGTTCTCCACTGATCTTCTAGTAGCCGAGGCAGAGGGCTTCACCGTTTTGAAGTCAATTGGGGTAGTCAGTTGTTCCATACCGGACCCTTGCTTCGCTAAGGCATGGTGTTGGGTGTTGTTGTTGTTGTTCTTTTCCGAGCTCGATCAGCTGGGTGAAGCTATGTGAGGGCACTTCGTCATATACTGGCCCAGCACACGTCTTAGCATTGGCAGGTCCACACATCGGAGAATCCAGAAAGGAAATAATGGACCCAACCGCTCGGCAGCATAATTTGAGGTCTCCGGATGCTTCAGTGTTAACGCAAAACAGCCGTTTTCCCGGGAGTTTGGAACCCATTTGGCCGGTGACCAGACGGATGCCAGGGGACACCTGTGGAGATATCCATTTCATGGGGTCCGTGTCCATCGGATTTTCCACGGAGGTGGTTCCAAGCCCCCTCCTTCGCTAAGGCATCAGTTCGGTCGTTGTTCTCAAGTTGAACAATGGCTTGGTGTCCACTGAAGGTGGATCCGTTTTTTAGCACAGGCACCAGTTTGCAAACGGGTCCAAATGGTTTTTTCGACCACGCTCAGTTCAAATATCGCAAATATTGGAAGTCCGTTTTTGGATACGTTTTTGTTACTCAATCAGTAATGAGGAGTATAAAGGAGCTTATATATATATATATATATCTTAAGCTCCAACATTTAGCATTTACTGAGCAAATCGAAAGCTGAAACGGAGTTCAAACTCTTATTCTTCGGCCAAGAAAACTATACAATTTTCAGCAAAATCGAAGACACAAATTTTTGGTTTTCCTTGATTCCCTCTTGCAGATCTAAAAAAATTCGAATTTGGCCAAATAGAGTTGCAATATTTGAACTCAACGTGGTTGAAAACATGTCCATCCCAAATTTGAGCTCAACTGGTGGTCGTTTTAAGAATTTGAGGGGTAATCGAGACAAGACCCAGTTTTTATTGATTTGATTATGCACCAAATCAGTCTGGATTCTGATTCACCTTTGTTGTGTTTATTTCGGTTGGTCAAATCAAACTACTTGAACTTGAAACTTTGGGACATTTCACGAAAGCACAGAGTAGATCTAAGATTAACTCTTAACTCATTTAACTCCACTCAAGCTTGTTCCTGTTTTAACTCTTTCGTGAAAAGGATCAACTGATTTCATCGTTCAGGAGATCGCTTATAAAGGGCTGATATTTAACAATATTTGGTGTATAAGTTGTAATCTATTTGGTTATGCCTACGTTACTGTGTATCAAAACTTCATCTGCTTCCCCTCCTTGCAGGTGGGACGCTGGTCAAGATCTGGGACCTTCGTGGGAAACTGCTGTCCCAGATGAGCAGTCATCACAAGACGATCACGAGTCTGGCCCTGGTCTCGGGCGGACGCCGGCTCCTGAGTGGCTCCCTGGACCGCCATGTGAAGGTCTACAATACGACCACCTACGAGGTCTCCCACAAGCTAGACTATGCGGCGCCTATCCTTAGTCTGGGTCTCTCGGTATGACTTTTGTCGTAGACCGATTACAGTATACGTACAAAATACAGTGTAAAATATGCATTTGCATTCTGTAGACGGTAGGAGGGAATACTTTGACAACTATTCCGTATGTATGTATGCTCTTGCTCTGGCGCGAACTACAAAGCATGATAATACAAATCTCTAGCAAAATTCCATACTTCCCTTACTTTTTTTTTAGCAGTATATTGCTTGTCAGTTGCAGTGCTTTTTGGTCGACTTATCATGACATTACTGTTTCTGGTACGCACTAGCGTAGATACGGGGGGGGCGGGGGGGCGGCCGCCCTCCCCGAAATAATGGCTTTGCCCCCCTGAAAAATTAGGCAAAACAAAATTTTACGCCCGCGCAAAGCGCGGGCGTTTGACTAGAAACATGCACAAATTGTACATTAATGCTTCAAATTAGCTCAACATTGATGCATTTTCTAAACCATTAAAAAATTTTCGCTCCTCCGGCGCGAATTTTCTCTATATACTTAGATTGTCAAAATTATTATTTTTTATTAAGCATGCTAGCAAATGTCTGTATAAATAGTTGCTTTGCAGTTTTGTTATATCTGCGTTATTCCCAACATCATCAGCCTTGGCATAATTGGTTGATATGGTCAGAATACGCAGTTCTTAATGGGAGCATCTTCATAGTTTGAGTTTTCAGACAAGACAGTTTAAATGTTTAAAATGTTTAAATGTTTAAAAGACTTTTTTTGAAAAGTTGGCCCTTCTAAATTTGAGCGAATTTTTCAGAGCACCCTCCGGTTTGCGGGAGGAAGGTCGTTTATGCCCCCTGCGACAATAAACCCAGAGCCCTTATAATTAACAGTTAATTAAGCCGTGTGCAAAAACCAATGGCGGGGAAAACCAACTGTTGGGAAGGATCACACTCTTTGTTTAACAAAACGGGTAGCCCTCAGGTGTTGGCGCGGCAGCGCTTTGGGCGGGACTATGAAGGACCTTTTTTGGCCCAGCGGGTTCTTCTTCTTTGGCCCAGCTTCTTTGGCCCAAATCAACCCCACTGCATACCCCTCCGACCTGTGCCCAGACTGCTCCCAGGAGACCGAAACCTTAGACCACCTGATCCTCTCCTGCCCAGCTAAGGAGGCTGCGCGGAGGAGACATTTTGACTGGTCCCTTGGCTTGGCTGTCCTTTGGGAGGCCCCTTCGGGTGTTATGGGTTTCCTGAAGGGTACTGGGTGGTTAGACTAACTGCTCAGCTGTATGGATCCGCTTCGCCTGGCCCTAATGATGATGATGATGATGATGATGACAGTTTAAATGTAGAAAATAGCAAATAATGGTTGTTAGACAATTGATAAATCATTGTAAAGAATTAAAAGTTTCAATAGCGTTTAATGGCGAAATTTAAAAATTTTCTCAACTTCTGGGGGACTCTGCCCCCCAAACCTCCCCTTTGGGGTTTGGGGTTTCGTTTTCAGTTGTAACAAGTCGAAAACATGAACCAAAGAAGACTTGAATTAATATGACAACTTGCAGTATTATACGCAGTGTGCATGTAGTTATTACGCAAACAATTTTTCTTCCCCCCCCCCCCTCAAAAATCCTCGGTCAAAACCGCCCCCCCCCTGAAATTTTTTGTACCTACGCTACTGCTGGTACGTAATATCAAGAGTACTTAAGAGTGTGACAGCTGGTAGGTTATCAGCTATAGGTACATACCCTGCACGCTAACGGCTGACCCCCCCCCACAAACATGTACCTAGTAACCCCCACAAACATGTACACAGTACACGTTTCTGTACGCACACTCGCCGTATTTTTACGTGTTAAAGCTCGAAAACACAACGCCTGCGTGTGTCTAATTTGTGTCTGCTTCGAGCTTTATAACGCCAAGATAGTGCGTGCGAACTTTTTTGAAGTGAGCATACACGTTTGTGGGGGGGGGTATCCGTTAGCGAACAGAGCATGTACCTGCAGCTGATAACAGAGAGCTTGCCAGCTGTCACACTATTATGTACTGTTGGTAATATTCAATTCGAAAAACAAACAAAATATTTACAATATATGTCCTTAATGTCTATACCTGCCAAGCCACCTTTGGTGACGACAGTTTCGTAAGTCATCGTCAAAGTATCAGATTCATCGCTAGGAATTCTGTTTACCAAAAATTACCGATAACTTATCAAAATATAAATAAAAGAAAAAATTAAAACATTTATATATATACCGCTTAATTAATACGTACTACACAAAAGTGCAAGGTGATGAAATAGCATTTACGGATCGCTTTGTTATGCCCGACCATTCCTGATTGTGGGACTCATCAGGGGCTTACAATCAGGTTCAAATTTTTAGTAGAAAATTAAAAATTTTATTTTTGACAGTGAACAGTTCGGTTTCGTCCCCTAGCGATCAACTCCACTTATTCGTGAGACATATATATATTTCATTCTCAAACACATACCTATGTGCATAACAATTAATACATAAGCACTATTTATTTACATACTCATTATTTCATTTTAAACTATCTAAGGCATTCCACCCATAATCTATTTGGTTTTATATTTACAAAAATTTGATTAATTTTTAGTACTTTATCATAATTCCTACAAAATTTTAATTTTAATTTTCGTTTTGAATAATTTTTTGTTAACAAATAATTTACCAAGCTTTTTAACTTAAATATAAATGAGAGTTTTGTACTACAAATCCTTGCATACCTTAATACCTCATTAATATACACCATATAAGCTACATTAGAAGAGAAATTGCCGTGTAAATTAGGAAATTTTACTACGTGAAAGTTATAATCATCCGTTTTGTCAAATACTTCACACTTAAACTTATTATTAATAATATCTAGTTTAATATCTAACACATTTGCTGCATAATCATTTAAATTTTCTCTATTTAAAGTCAAACATAAAGGATAGATTTCCATAAAAATACTATCGAAAAATCCCTTATCATTAAGAATTGTAATATCATCAATATATCTGAATACATATCTTAACTTTCTAAGCGCATTAAAATTATGCTTATATAGCATTCTTTTCATAAAAATATATTCATAATAAAATAAAAATAAATTAGCTAAATACGGAGCACAATCAGTCCCCATAGGTATTCCACATTTTTGTTTGAACACCATGTCTCCACATTCAATATACAAATTATCCAATAACCAACCAATATTCGATATCAAATCCGCCGCAGTTAATTTATTTCCTGTATTAGTATTACAACCCCATCTAGCACTTCCTTTGTATATAATTATACACTTGTTTTTATTATTTGCATAAGCTAATTTTATTAAGTAACCTAGCGCCTCTTTTATCTCCTTATGCGGAATACTTGTATACAGTTGTCCGAAATCATACGTGTAAACTGATTTAGCAGACTGCCTTTTATTTATAGAAAATATTGCATCTAATATAACACTAGATCTATCAATTATCCAAAATAAATTGGCATTATTTTTAGTATTTTGGTAAATAGCATTAGTATACATTCTTAGTCTATTTAATATCAATTTTAAAGCACATCCAATTCCCTTTGACACAGGTTTTGTAATTGCACTGTGACTGGCTACTATAAATCTATGTTTAACTGGATTCTTATGAAATTTAGGAATCATATATATAAATGGGAATTGTCTACAGGTTTCTGTAACATTCCAGCCCATACAGTACATATCTTCACATAAACTATTAATTAAAATATCTTTATTAACTGCCATATATTCGTACACATCACTTACAAAATTTATACTATTATTACTGGTATCAACTTTAATTCCTAGTTCATTTAAAATAACACTTATGTAATGCTGCTTACATATTATAGCATAGGTTTGGTTTGCTTTATCAATAGGAGTAAATACATAATTCTTTTGTAACTTACGCAGTTCATTTTTATTACATTCTATATTTAACTGTTTACTTATTGTAAAATTACCGTGCCTATTTAATTGGCTTTCAATCATTTCATATATTCTATTACTCCACAAATATAAATTACACTTATCAATCTCCGATACTATCTTATTAAAACATAAACTTTTAATATACTTACTCAAGCCTATTTTCACACTTTCCATAGCTTTATTCTTATCATTATCTTTAGCAATGCGAAATTTACAACCCAAGGCAAGTAATCGACTTACTACCTCATTATCTACAACACTTACATCACCAGTAATTATGTGCCTATGATAATTATCAATATAATTTACTTTTTCTTTACATATACAAGTAGTACTTTGTTTTAGAAAATCCATAACTTTTAAATTACTAACCGTTTCCTTATAATTAAATATTAAACTTGACGTACTATTATCATATTTATATATTGTCATAGGTCTAGCATATAATCTATTCTCCAATGGCCAATAGGTTGAGGCATAGTCAAAAACTTTTCGGAAATCAATAATATCAAATAATTTATTAACATAATGAAATAAAATTTTAGGTTTCTTAGGTTGTTTCAACTTTTCATTGTTAATACTACTCTTATACATTTTAGTCAAGCACAAATCAATAAGCAACTCTACTATATCACCACTTTCTTGTTTATCTGAAATAAGCAAAAACAGCTTTCTTATTTCCGATCTACGTAGACCAAAAATAATTTTAGTAATGCTTTTTCGATATTCTAATTTATCTCTAATAGGCCTTTCTAGCAGCTCTTTATATAACTCATCAGCATTTATCCTTAACTGTGTGCTAGAAGGCTTTTTAAAACCTCTAGATCTTGTTCTTTCAGCTTTACTAAAATTACAATACACAGGTATATTATTATTTTCATTTCTTAAATAATCATTAAGTCCATAAGGGTATTTTGTTTTAAGTAATTTAATCCAGTATTCTTCCCTATCTAATAAATTTTGTCTATTAATAGACTCATCTTCTACATGCTTAACTTTTTCAATTATTTTAAGACTGAACTTTTTACACTCATTATTTTTAAAATGTGATACTAAATTAAAACATCCAGACTGACCTGAACCACAAATGGCTCTAATATGTTCCATCATTCTTATCCTGAATTTACGTTTAGTTTGTCCTACATACTGCATACCACATTCCATACATGTAATTAAATAAATCACATTTGTTGTGTCACAAGTTAAATATAGTTTATCATTGTTAATTACATTGTAATTCCACGACTTATACGTATTCTTAAATGTTTGTTGAGTGTCCGTACGACAGCAAACGATGCATCTAGCTCTATCACAGATAATATAATTAGACGCAGGTGAAAAACCACCCTAGTATGACGCCTCACCCAAAGCGACATGGGTGGACACGGAGAAGGTTAGGTTTTGAAAGGGACCAACCCAATGAAAAAACCCCAGAAAAAACTAAGTGCAGCCTGGCCCAAAATGGGGCTTACCGTGATTTTGCCCCTTAATTTGGTTATAACCGGTTCACACACTTAGTGAAATAACTATACATAAATAGAAAGCTAAGTGATAAGCCTAAATAAAAAGTTAAATAAGTGATTGCAAATATAGTGAACTGTAGGTAGGAGGGAAATTGAAAAAATGGGGTCCCTCCCTATACGCCCCAATACTATGAATGACTAACAATGATTAACTATAAGAAAAGTCTATTAATAAGTACGGACACAACAAAACCCTATCACAAAAAATTCTTTACCGTTAAAATAAAAAATTTTAGTCATTTAAGAACAAACATTAATTAATTAATTAAAACTTTGTGTACCGTTAGCCGATAAATCGGCTAACAGCATTAATAGGTTTCCTTACCCGAAGGAAAGGACATTAATAGTCCCCTTTCCAGCCAGAAACTGACTAGAGAGGGTATTAATAGTATCCCCAAAAGAAGACATTAATGTATTTCAATTCATAAAATTTGTACAACCAAAGATATTTCAAAAATTTTCTTACCGAAAAATAAAAATTCTTTTATAAATTACCTAGCAATCAAAACTTTAAAATTTTACAAATTTTTATAAAAACAAAATTTTCAACTTTAACAGTATAAAAGATCTTAATACATAATCTAACTCTACTAAAAAGCGCGCAACCGCGCCGGCCCAATGCAACCTCATGGGAGCAAACCTCAACCTTTTGAGCTTGCAGAGGACAACAACAATTCGAAAAACAAACAAAATATTTACAATATATGTCCTTAATGTCTATACCTGCCAAGCCACCTTTGGTGACGACAGTTTCGTAAGTCATCGTCAAAGTATCAGATTCATCGCTAGGAATTCTGTTTACCAAAAATTACCGATAACTTATCAAAATATAAATAAAAGAAAAAATTAAAACATTTATATATATACCGCTTAATTAATACGTACTACACAAAAGTGCAAGGTGATGAAATAGCATTTACGGATCGCTTTGTTATGCCCGACCATTCCTGATTGTGGGACTCATCAGGGGCTTACAATCAGGTTCAAATTTTTAGTAGAAAATTAAAAATTTTATTTTTGACAGTGAACAGTTCGGTTTCGTCCCCTAGCGATCAACTCCACTTATTCGTGAGACATATATATATTTCATTCTCAAACACATACCTATGTGCATAACAATTAATACATAAGCACTATTTATTTACATACTCATTATTTCATTTTAAACTATCTAAGGCATTCCACCCATAATCTATTTGGTTTTATATTTACAAAAATTTGATTAATTTTTAGTACTTTATCATAATTCCTACAAAATTTTAATTTTAATTTTCGTTTTGAATAATTTTTTGTTAACAAATAATTTACCAAGCTTTTTAACTTAAATATAAATGAGAGTTTTGTACTACAAATCCTTGCATACCTTAATACCTCATTAATATACACCATATAAGCTACATTAGAAGAGAAATTGCCATGTAAATTAGGAAATTTTACTACGTGAAAGTTATAATCATCCGTTTTGTCAAATACTTCACACTTAAACTTATTATTAATAATATCTAGTTTAATATCTAACACATTTGCTGCATAATCATTTAAATTTTCTCTATTTAAAGTCAAACAAGCGCCTCTTTTATCTCCTTATGCGGAATACTTGTATACAGTTGTCCGAAATCATACGTGTAAACTGATTTAGCAGACTGCCTTTTATTTATAGAAAATATTGCATCTAATATAACACTAGATCTATCAATTATCCTAAATAAATTGGCATTATTTTTAGTATTTTGGTAAATAGCATTAGTATACATTCTTAGTCTATTTAATATCAATTTTAAAGCACAGCCAATTCCCTTTGACACAGGTTTTGTAATTGCACTGTGACTGGCTACTATAAATCTATGTTTAACTGGATTCTTATGAAATTTAGGAATCATATATATAAATGGGAATTGTCTACAGGTTTCTGTAACATTCCAGCCCATACAGTACATATCTTCACATAAACTATTAATTAAAATATCTTTATTAACTGCCATATATTCGTACACATCACTTACAAAATTTATACTATTATTACTGGTATCAACTTTAATTCCTAGTTCATTTAAAATAACACTTATGTAATGCTGCTTACATATTATAGCATAGGTTTGGTTTGCTTTATCAATAGGAGTAAATACATATATAATTCTTTTGTAACTTACGCAGTTCATTTTTATTACATTCTATATTTAACTGTTTACTTATTGTAAAATTACCGTGCCTATTTAATTGGCTTTCAATCATTTCATATATTCTATTACTCCACAAATATAAATTACACTTATCAATCTCCGATACTATCTTATTAAAACATAAACTTTTAATATACTTACTCAAGCCTATTTTCACACTTTCCATAGCTTTATTCTTATCATTATCTTTAGCAATGCGAAATTTACAACCCAAGGCAAGTAATCGACTTACTACGTCATTATCTACAACACTTACATCACCAGTAATTATGTGTCTATGATAATTATCAATATAATTTACTTTTTCTTTACATATACAAGTAGCACTTTGTTTTAGAAAATCCATAACTTTTAAATTACTAACCGTTTCCTTATAATTAAATATTAAACTTGACGTACTATTATCATATTTATATATTGTCACAGGTCTAGCATATAATCTATTCTCCAATGGCCAATAGGTTGAGGCATAGTCAAAAACTTTTCGGAAATCAATAATATCAAATAATTTATTAACATAAAGAAATAAAATTTTAGGTTTCTTAGGTTGTTTCAACTTTTCATTGTTAATACTACTCTTATACATTTTAGTCAAGCACAAATCAATAAGCAACTCTACTCTATCACCACTTTCTTGTTTATCTGAAATAAGCAAAAACAGCTTTCTTATTTCCGATCTACGTAGACCAAAAATAATTTTAGTAATGCTTTTTCGATATTCTAATTTATCTCTAATAGGCCTTTCTAGCAGCTCTTTATATAACTCATCAGCATTTATCCTTAACTGTGTGCTAGAAGGCTTTTTAAAACCTCTAGATCTCGTTCTTTCAGCTTTACTAAAATTACAATACACAGGTATATTATTATTTTCATTTCTTAAATAATCATTAAGTCCATAAGGGTATTTTGTTTTAAGTAATTTAATCCAGTATTCTTCCCTATCTAATAAATTTTGTCTATTAATAGACTCATCTTCTACATGCTTAACTTTTTCAATTATTTTAAGACTGAACTTTTTACACTCATTATTTTTAAAATGTGATACTAAATTAAAACATCCAGACTGACGTTTTCGTTTGGATCAAGTTTTCTTTGGATCATTGTGTTTAGCCTGATGATAAAGTGTTGGCAGTGGGCATGGCCGATGGTTCCGTTTCCCTACAGCGCCGCCAAACGGATACCGCAGCTGATGTTGGGGAAGCTGCCACTTCTGACCAAGTGTCTCAGTCCCCGGCCAAACGTCGCCGGAAAGACGTGCTCTATAAATTTAGCCTGGGGCAAGGCAGTTATGTTCATGTACGTATACTTACATATACGTGAAACTCTTTTGCGGAATTTATTGTTTGTGTTTTTGAAGGGTTTCATAGCTTGAATATATTAGCTTGCTTTTTCTACTTGCGTAACATTGTAGGAAACAAGCAAAAATATATCTGTTTAGTGTCTGCCAAGATTAGTTTGTCAGATTTAAGACCGAGCCGTTGCTTTGAGTGCTTTCATTTTTGCTCATTCAATATTTTCATGCTTTTTGTTATTTTTAGAATGATTTGGTTGTGGATGATTGGAAAAATTCAGAGCACTATTCTGCCTATGATCGTCATTTGAAGGCCTTCAGACACAGCAAAGCGCTGGATGTAGTTCTAAGGGTACGCTGAAAATCAAGACAGCTATTTCTGCGTGTTGAAACATTTTCAAGCAATGAGTACAGTATGAAGTTTTATCTTATAAAGAGCATAAAAAATAAAATATAAATATAAGTACATATAATATAAATCAAATATAAAACCTTATATCTTATAAAGGCAATAAAAATAGTACTAGTAATAGCATGAGATTATGCTAAATAATTTCAAAATTTATTTAATTCCTATCTTCTTTCTTATCTCTTTCTGACTAGTGCTACTTTTTCTGATTATTTGCTTTTCAGCCATATTTTACGGAGCGCAATCCTCATGTTACTGTCTCAGTTCTGAAGGAGTTGCAGCGGAGAGGGGCCCTGAAGAAGGCCCTGGCTGGGCGCGTCTATGAGGAATTGGCCCCACTGGTTCGATTCCTCTCAAAGCAAGTTTAGCTTTTTCAATACGTGTGCTTATTTTTTAAACAGTTCTGGCATCGAGACCGTACATTAGATATTCACAATACAAATATTGCCATGGTTTTGTACGTGTTTCTGAAGCTTTATGTCTCTGTTATATAGCTGTTTGAAAACGTAGGAAGTGTATGTTGGTCACTCTAATCGCCTAAAAAGGTCTCTATATGATAGAAACAATAAGGAACAATTCCTTCTGAGTTTTCTTCAATACTGCAACAAAACTTTGAGATTATTTTATATTAGCCAGACCTGTAATAGATGCATATTAAATTTGAATAATTAAATTATGTTTACAGAAGTGTCAGCAACCAGCGTTTCATGCGAACTATCGTGGAAGTGGCCGAGATATTACTTGGTGGGTAATATACTTTTACCTTTTTGTTGTCTGCTGTTGCTTGCGTAAACGGCGTTTATTAGCCATTTTGAAGAGCATGCCGCTAGACAAGTTAGCTAACTTCATTATGTAAATGCTGAGTTGGCTGTTTTATTTTGGTGGTTCTTGAAAACGCTGTTTGATAGATTGCACTGAAATTGTTTTACTTTATTTTCTGTTTTGAAGTTTTCAATAGTGTTTAAAGTCTGATTATTTGTTATTTTTTAGATATCTATGGTCCCAGTTTGGCCGGCCAACCTCCCCACGTCATCAGACTATTTCATGTCCTAAACAACGCCGTCGGCTATGAATTTGTGCAACAGCGCCTCATGTCACAAACCCTGGGTACTGTAGACTTGATACTGTCAGTCAGCGCGTTGTCTGATCCCACCCCACCCCAGCAGCCCTTTGAAGCTGATCCCACCTTGGCCTCCGCTTCCGCGCCTACACCGGAAAGAATTCTTAATGCTAACGATGGCATCAGTGATACGATCGCTGAAATCAGGATATAGATTTTGCTGTGGTTTTGATCGCCTCCATTTTCAGTCTGCATAGATTCATCCTTAAACCAGATGATAGACTTCTGTCTGGGCTCTTCTCTTCAGTTAATTAGCGTTTCCATATTGCTTGTTTTTGTGCAAATTTGTTGTTTTTCTAAATTGTACATACTGTTTTGCTTGTTTTTGTTGATTCATTTTAATAAAGATTGTTGATTGATAGTAAATTATTATTATGAGCTGTGTCTTGTTTTTTAGCTGGTTAGGACCAAGGGGGGTCGCCAATTTTCGTTAACAATTTTTCTCGTTTTCACATTCTGTACTTTCCACTTGTACTGGTTTAATCAACTGTAGGACAAAAACTTGATTTTTATTGTTGCTATAATATATATATATATATCTATATCGACATCAAAGCTAGCATTAATGAAACAATTGGAATGAATGCAAGTCCAAAATCAAGCTTCTGATAATTTTTAGCCGGGCCCTACTTAAAGTGAAAAAGTGCCGAATTTTGACTAGCCCATGTCATCGCACTGAGGAATTCGTTCACAGTTAAATACCAGCAATTGCAGTGATACTTAACAGAAACCTTTTATATGTGGTTGGATCATCTTAGATAATCACACTGCTTCACCCTGCTTTGATCATCAGTACATCCAAAATTTTCGTATCAAGGGAGTCCCCCTAAGCATAGTTGGTCAAATTCAACAGCTTAATGCTGGCGACTGACACAACCATAGAGCTTAATTCGCTTAGTCCGGACGTGCTCTTTCCAATGCCGAAAGCCATTGTGCTGTAGCTGATACCTACAAAGTTTTACTTGTCAAAGTTTACCTAAAATTGTCGACACGGCAATTTTTGCAAATTTTTCGAAAACAATTTACAACGACAAACTACAGCAAAATAGCTTATAGCACTGAGAGCACGTGCTCAGCTTATCAATGATGTGCGCCTTAAGCCTGGTTCACACTGGTGTTTTATGTCTTATGTCTTTAGTCTTATGTCTTATGTCTCCTGTCCTATGTTTTATGTCTTACGACAGAACCGTTCACACTGCTGTCTTATGTCTCCTGTCTTATCCAGCACATTTGATCCTTTCAACCAATCAACTTGACAATGGCTAGACTAGCTGCAATGTGATTGGTTTATCCCTTAAGACATAAGACAAAAGTTGAGCCTAGCCCAAGTCTGCCTTAAGACAGAAAGACATAAGACATAAGACATAAAACACCAGTGTGAACGCCTTAAGACATAAGACATAAGACAAAAGACATAAGACATAAGACATAAGACACCAGTGTGAACCAGGCTTTAAGCTTTAGTGTTGCGTCAGCTGTCAGCAATAAGCTGTTGAAATTGACCAATTTTGCTTAGGGGAGACTTCCTTGATAAGAAAATTTTGGATGTAATAATGGTCAAAGCAGTGTGATTATCTACGATGATCCAACCACATTTGGCGTGTCAGTTTACACATATGGAAGGTTTGTGCTAAGTTTCACTACAATTGCTGGTATTTAACTGTGAACGAATTCCTCAGTGCGATGACAGAGGCTAAAGTCAGAATACGGTAAACTTTCTTCAATAACTTAAGTAGGGCTCGGCTAACAATTATCAAAAGTTTGATTTTGGACTTGCATTCATTCCAATTGTTTCATTAGTGCTAGCTTTGATTTCAAATTTAGATATAGATATTATAGCAACAATAAAAATCAAGTTTTTGTCCTCCGGTTGGTTAAAGCAAGCAATTCTTAAGTTCGAGTGGTGCAGCAGTGGTTAAAGGCTCCGCTCTGCACGTCCAGGATACAGAGAGAAACCTTCTTGCGATTGAATTTGACATTATGTTTTGGCTACACAATACGTTAACATTACAAACCGCAGCAGTTAAACAGCAGTTAAAATTAACTCTTTTCGCTGTTTTATTCTACAGACGTTTACATATTTTTGGTGAAATCTGAAGCTATCAAACTTTGTTAAGGATATATAATATAATTTTAATTCCGTTTTTTAAGGACGCAATACTTACTGAAAAAACCTTTACATCTTCTGGAACAGTGTAGGCGATGATGAATTTGCTTATCTGTATTCTTTTTCTAAAACATCTTTAGCAATTACCACTTTATATACGCACTAAAAATTACTGCTCAGAATTAATAAAGATCTTTTTCCACTTTCGGCCCCCTTCGTACGAATCTGTTACATAAACTGCAATAATAAGAAAGGGTGGAGTTTAAACCAGTTGAGACTAATTAAGGTCATCTTTTGTCCAATTTCTTGCCGACTAGCGGTCTTCATCAAAACAGTAGAGGATTAACTCAACTTCTGTTACAGATATCTGTTTACAAGGGAGGCTGTCTTGACAGGGATTTGTTTGCACAGCCTACCCCTGACTTATTGCCTTGTTTTTCACATTTTCGTTCCTCCGAAATTTGCAATTAGTGCAAAGGCTATTGTTAAGGTTCCACTTAACTGCATATTTCGCGCCCGAATTTTAGTGACCAGCAATTATTGTGACCACACCGGTGCCCAGTCTCATTTTGATTCCTTCTTGTTTCTCCTTTAACTTTTCTATTTCTCGTCAGAACGGTGTTTAGTTTCAGTGCCTTCAGTTTCCATTATGGATAGTGACGGAGTATCATTTTTTCAGGAGTTACTAATCGGTAAGCGATTTTTTGTCTTAGTGTTCACGAAGCTTGTTATTTTACCAAAATTAATTATATACAGTAATTTATTATGACTTACAGGGCACCTACCCCATCAACCCTCAAACTAGAGTTGGGGCCGGTTCCAATTTTCAAAACCGGTTCCAGTTCCGGTTCTAGAGCACCGGTTCCGGTTCCGGTTCTAGCTTAACCCCCCCCAGGCCCAGATTCCGCAAAACTTGACCAAATGAGCTGAAATTTGGTATGGGTATGTATTCGACCACGCTGAGTTCAAATATCGCAAAATTTTTCGATTTCGCGAAATTCGATTTTTTTTCGATTCGTAAGGGGGGACCAAGGGGAACCGAAAAATTTTTGTCTTCGATTTTGCTGAAAAGTTGTATTCAGGGGTTTTCGAGGTCGCAGAACACGAATCTGAAGTCCGTTTGTTGATTCAGCTTTTCGTTAGCTCAGTATACGCTTACATCTTAAGCTTAAAACTTTAGCTTATACTGAGCTAACGAAAAGCTGAATCGATAAACGTATTTTAGATTCGTGTTCTGCGACCTCGAAAACCCCTGAATACAACTTTTCAGCAAAATCGAAGACAAAAAATTTTTCGGTTCCCCCTTGGTCTCCCCTTACGAATCAAAAAATCTACTTTCGTGAAAACGAAAAATTTTGCATTATTTGAACTCAGCGTGGTCGAAAACATACCCATACTAAATTTCAGCTCATTTGGTAAAGTATTGCTGAATCTGGGCCTGGGGGGTTATCCTGAAAAGATCCCCCGGTTCCAAGTGCAAAATTCGTAGTTACATTTCAACATTATTTAATGGTAATAACGGTAATAATAACAACAACAACATTATTTAATATTGGATGCGGGCCCCCATCAAGGGTTATACAATCAAAATTATAAAGCAATACTGCAAAACAATTGGGATAGGTAATGCGATAATAACCAACTGGGTTAAACTTTTTGTTTACTTTGAATTTTAAAGTTTTTGCCTTACTTTAAATTTGCTCCATTACAAATGCTGTTACTATATGCACAGCATACACTAAAACTTGTAAAAAAATTAAAACTTTAGTATGGTCGAGCAAATTGTTTCGATAATTAACGGTGAGATTCTACTGTGCATCTAAATGCAGACAGCGCCTTCTGAACACAATCTTGTAAACTGCACAACGTTTCAGTAAAACGTGCTGAGAATTGAGACATACTGGAGCTTAAATTTTTATTTCTTTAAAAAGAATAAAGTGTCTCTAAAGAAGCAAATAGTTTCCAAAATATTTAAAAGCATTTAAAATATTTAAAAGCTGAAAGCCAAATTGGAAAGAAGAACATATATATTAAAGTTATATTTAACGAGGAAATGTACAATCGCTTGATTACACAAAATAGCTAACAGATTATTTCTACAGGCTGTTCCATTATTTTAACTTTGATTCACTTTCGTCTCCGTTGCCGAAGCTTAAAAATAAGAAAATAAGTACTCAACTTTTGAAGTTTTTTACTCCTGTAAAATTTTGCTATTTTTTAAAAAAATGTTGCTTTAATCTTGCGTGCTGACAACACTACCTTCCATTTACCAATTTTTTGAGAAGATATAACTCAATTTCCGACTACATCCCATCGGGCTCTCATCTTTTCTATGAGGTTAATATTCATCAAATATGTAAGCTGGTTAGTTTTCATTCGGCGCTGTATCGTTCACGTCTGAAAGAAAGGGCCCGTCTTTCATCAATTACAATTGGAATTTTAGAACAAAAAATTTCAAAAATCCGTTAAAATTAATTTAGAGCCATTTTCACAACTGCATTTTGTAATACACACAAAATTACTTAACAAAATTTGAAAAATCAGAAGCATGAAAACAAAAATTACGAAATTCCTTCCTTAGTTGGTAAGGGGGACCAAGGGGATCAAAAAAGTTTCTGCCCATGATTTTATTGAAAACTTGCATACAGGGGTTTTTTGGGGCGCTGAGCACAAATCTATAATCCAGTTAGCGATTAAGATTTTTGTTGGCTCAGGAAAAGCTTACATCTTAAGCTTACAATTTTAGTTTGTATATATATATGAAGCTAACGAAAAGCTGAATAAAAATGGTTTCAGATGCATGGGATCTTTTCAGGATAACCCACCCAGGCCCACCTTCCGCAAAACTTGACCAAACGAGCTGAAACTTGGTGTGGGTATGTTTTCAACCGCACTGAGTTCAAATATCGCAAAATTTTTCGATTTCACGACATTCGATTTTCTTCGATTCGTAAGGGGGGACCAAGGGCAACCGAAAAATTTGTTGTCTTTGATTTTGCTGAAAAGTTGTATTCAGGAGTTTTCGAGGTCGCAGAACACGAATCTGGAGTTAGTTTTTCGATTCAGCTTTTCGTTAGCTTAGTATAAGCTTACATCTTAAGCTTACAACTTTAGCTTATACTGAGCTAACGAAAAGCTGAATCAAAAAACGGGTTTCAGATTCGTGTTCTGCGACCTCGAAAACCCCTGAATACAACTTTTCAGCAAAATCGAAGACAACAAATTTTTCGGTTCCCCTCCCCTTACGAATCGAAAAAATCGAATTTTGCGAAATCCAAAAATTTTGCGATATTTGAACTCAGCGTGGTCTAAAACATACTAATACCAAATTTCAGCTCAATTGATCAAGTTTAGCGGAATCTGTGCCTGGGGTGGGTTATCCTGAAAAGATCCGATGCATGCTCAGCGATCCAGAAAACCCCTATTTTCAACAAAACCCTAAACAAATAATTTTTATCCCCTTGGTCATCCCTTGTTAACTAAATTTTAACATTTTAAATATTTTTTTGAATTTTAAGATTCATGAATTCACAAGCCTCCAGGTTAAAAAATCAAAAGTTAGGGCGGAAGGGAATGCGAAAAGATTCTTTACTTTCGATTATTAAAACCCTTTTCCCCTTCGGCCCCCTTCTGGCGAATTTGATAAATTGCAATAACAAGGCAGAGGGTGGAGTTTAAACCAGTTGAGACTAATTTGGGTCATCTTTTGTCCAATTTCTTGCCGACTAGCGGTCTTTATCAAAACAGTGGAGGATTAACTCAACTTGCGTTACAGATATCTGTTTACAAGGGAGGCTGTCTTGACAGGGATTTGTTTGCACAGCCTACCCCTGATTTATTGCCTTGTTTTTCACTTTTTCGTACCTCCGAAATTTGCAATTAGTGCAAAGTCTATTGTTAAGGTTTCACTTAACTGCATATTTCCCGCCCGAATTTTAGTGAACAGCACTTGTTGTGACCACACCACACCGGTGCCTTATACCTACACTCTTTTACTTTTCATTCCCTGCTTAGTTTTCCTTTACCTTACCTCTTTCTTTTTGTGTCAATTTTAATGACCACAGTTGCTGGTGTTTTTTGGGATTCTCTTTTCAACACTTTCACACCGATTGCACCGGTAAGTTATTCTTGGTACAGTATGAGGTCTAGTTCATTTTCCATAGTGTTTGCGCCAGCAGTTTAGTACATATTATCACTAGTACAAGAAATCACTGTTTGTAAGGTGTGCGCCTCCCGGAGTAGAGCGTTTTGCAGTAAACCTTCAGTTTAGTAAGGTGTGCGCCTACCGGAGTAGAGCGTTTTACAGTATGCCCTCAGTTTTGTAAGGTGTGCGCCTACCGGAGTAGAGCATTTCTGACAATTGCGAAAAATTGTAAGGTGTGCGCCTACCGGAGTATCACCGTTTGCAACTAATTTCTGCATAAATGTAGTAAATGCTACAGCTATACTGTTAAACGCATTTCAAGAAAACCTAGAGCAACCATATGTATGTCATAGCAGAGCTGGAAGTGGGTCAAAATTTTTGACCCGCACCCGACCCGTGACCCACAGACTCTTTTCCCTACCCACTTGACCCACACCCGTGACCCGCGGCCAATTATTTGACCCACATGACCCACTTTTGATTGAAGATGCTCTAAGGCTGAATCTTTGTCAATAATAAAATAATGGTGAGATTTTTAGGCGTTTAAAACAGTTGAGCGTGACTGCAGCTTGATAAAAAGCAACTGAATTGAATATATAGAATCTTTTATAATTTTCGTAATTAAAATCAAAGGTAGAAAAATAGAAAATTAGCAAATACAAAATTTGATCAAGTAGGAAGGTGGTAATTGTTTGTTACATATAAAACGTCAGAGCATGTTACGGGAAATCTTGCAATCTGTTTTAACATTGTATACATACTATTCTAACTTGCATATATTTTTGCATGTGCCATATGCTTACAGAAATCGAGAAATCACACCAGTGCTAGATGGCAAATACTGTCGTTTCTCAAAACATTGACACCCCTTTGTGGATGCTGGGATAATTGTGGCCAGATTTTATATAAAATACAAAAATAGTTAATGTTAGAATTCGGCGAAGACGAAAATTTTTTGAGATTTTAAAGCTAAAATCAAATTTTTTGAGCCTCGACTGACCCACTTTTGACCCACCACTGACCCGCGGGTCACACGTGTTGATCCACACCCGACCCGACCCGCGGGTACCCGTGACCCACTTCCAGCTCTGTGTCATAGTTATTCTTTTCAAAGTAGTTATGGAACATAGACGCCAAAAATTCGCGTTCTTATAGTGATGTTTCAGTCACTGAAACTGAAACTAGGTTTCAGTCTCTACATGTTTCAGTTTCAGTCACTGAAACTGAAACTGAAAGTATTTGGGAAAGTGGACTGAAACTGAAACTGAAACTGAAAAGATTTAAGTTGTCCGACTGAAACTGAAACTGAAACTGAAACTATATTCGAAACTGAACTGAAACTGGAACTGAAACTGAAACTATCCCAATGCTAGGACTGAAACTGAAACTAGTATAATCTGAAACCATTTCAGTCCCAGCGTAAAACCTGAAGCTTTTCTTGCTCGCTGGAACTGAAACAGGTTTCAGTTCATACTGTGACTGAAACTAGTTTCAGTCTCTGCGTAAGAAACGTCATTTCAGTCTCTGCGTATGCTTAAGTTCCTTGAAAAGGCTATTGGAAATTTTTCCATAATAGTTTTTCTTGCGAAAGGTTGAATGTATGTGTCCAATTTTAGCATTTTAGCCATCATATTATATATTAGATAGCAGTATATATTACTTTTAGATCATTTACTGTCAGTTTATCAGATAAAACTAAGAAGTTGTGTTACAGTACAATTGCTTTAGGTATATAGTTTTTAAAGTATACGTGGCTGTGGCACCTCTACAATCTACGGCTTTAGAGGCAAAGCGTTCAGTTCCAGCAATGAACCATCATTTTCCTCAAAACCATTATATACATTTTGAAGGGATGTTATGCTTTGAAGCAAATCACCAAAGCTGTTTTAGATAATTAATTAAAAAGAAAGTCAATGCAGCAAAGCAAGCAACTATTTCACAGGGGATCTTATATTTGTCTTTACTAAGAAAATGATTGTATAACCAAGGAATTGCAAGTAAAATATTATGAGACGAAGTATTATTTATAACTGATATAGAAGCTTGGAGATAAAAAATAAGACTGCGCTTCAACAATTTTAAATACCAAATACATTTGGAAACTGAAATTTTAATTTTTTTGCTATGACTTCCCTTAACTGAAACTATTTTAATACTCGGACTGAAACTGAAACTATTTTGCCTTGCCGACTGAAACTGAAACTGAAACTATTTTGCGTCGCCGACTGAAACTGAAACTGAAACTGAAATTAATTTGGGATGGCGACTGAAACTGAAACTAAAACTGAAATTATTTTGGGATGACGACTGAAACTGAAATTATTTTTGGTATCCGACTGAAACTGAAACTGAAACTGAATGTAGTTTAGGTTGCCGACTGAAACTGAAACTGAAACTAAAATGGGCTACTGAAACAACACTACGTTCTTAGGCAAAATCGAAACGCCAAGAATTCGTGTTCTTAGGCAAAATCGAAAATTTTTTGGAATTTTCTGGAAAACCGGGTCGCCGGGTCAGGGCTCAACCGAGTCAAGCCAAAGTGACAAGGTTCTGTCACTGGTGTATAGGGTTTTTTGATGTCGCGACTCTAAAATCCGTTTTTACACAATCATTCCTGTGAATGGTTTTATACACGAAATTTTTACGTTTTTCGAATACGGGCTCAACTCCCCTTTCAACTGTGTTGTCAGAAAATGCCAGAAGCCACAAAACGACAGACAGGATCAAAAGGATCGAAGCATTGAAAACCCTCTGAGAAAAATTTACGGATCTTTTTCCCCAGAACCCCAGCACTAACTGTTAAGATAATGACCAGTAGATTTCGTTTGTTTCGAATTAGCTTATATCTTAAGCTAACAACTAGAGATGAGCGCGTGACACGTTTTGGATACTAGTTAGGTTTTAAACCTGTATATCGTTGTAAGCTGACATGTATATCATGTAAGCTGACACCTTTACAATTTCAAACATTGATTGATTCCTTCATTCATCAATTAGGAATGATCTATTGATTCCGTCAACAGTGTTAATTTTAAAAACGTTGTCACAAAACAGCTATGAAACAATGTATTAACGTTCTCCAATCAAATTAATATCCCAACTGCATTTCAAACTAGCCAATCAGGCTTTAATAAAGGGCAACCATTCAAAGCAGAAATTTAGCGTACTACGCATGCACATAAACAGGAGAGCTGCGTTTCAGCAGGCATTCAGTTTGCTTCATCAGCTATCTTTAACACTTCAACTTCATTGAAAATGTCAGGTCGTGGTAAAGGGGGAAAGGGTTTGGGCAAAGGCGGAGCTAAGCGCCATCGTAAAGTTCTGCGTGATAATATCCAGGGAATTACGAAGCCCGCTATTCGTCGTCTTGCTCGCCGAGGCGGAGTGAAGCGTATCTCTGGTCTGATCTACGAGGAGGTACGAGGTGTGCTGAAGTTATTCCTGGAGAACGTGATCCGTGATGCGGTCACCTACTGTGAACACGCTAAGCGGAAGACCGTTACTGCCATGGACGTCGTCTATGCCCTGAAACGCCAAGGAAGAACCCTCTACGGTTTCGGAGGTTAAACAGCATCCGATCCTGCCTTGAAGCATCATAACTCATCTCTTATCCCAACTGCCCTTTTAAGGGCAACCATTTTAAATAGAATTTGTTGTATGCTGTTTTCTTACAATGTACCCCTCGTGGGTGGTGTCTAAAACCAGGAACAGGAACAGGAGCAGGAACCGTGGTCTAAAGTCAGGAACAGATTCAGGAACGGGGGTCTAATTTCAGGAACAGAATTCGGAACTCAGAAACCTCACAACTTCAACCGGGAAAAACTTGCAGTTTCACAAACATGAACTGACACTTGTCGGCAACCCCTTTTTTGTCTTGGTTCAGTATCTTGGGGACCATACAGTAGCTGGAATGGTCATCCCCATGGAAATGCCAAAAACAGTAAACGACCTTTTATTCGCAGTTCTGCTACTGTTAAAGACAGTATTATTGCAGAAGGAGACAAGAGACTAGACAAAGTTTACAAAAAAATGGTGACTTCATCCCCCTGTCCCGGGAATTGGAAAGCGTAATGAAGCCGAGAGACAAGAAACAGGTGAAAAATTTCCAAAGCCAGGAACGGTCCAAATTTAGGCTAAGTAATGAAATGTAGTAGTAAGTAGTGAAATTAGACCCCCGTTCCTGTTCCTTGAAGTATAGACCCCTGTTCCTAATTCTGCTCCTGAAATTAGACCCCTGCTCCGGTTCCTTGAATTAGACCCCCGTTCCTGTTCCTTGAATTAGACTCCTGTTCCTGGTTCTGTTCCTGAAATTAGACCCCGTTCCTGTTGCTTGAATTAGACCCCTCTTCCGAATTCTGTTCCTGAAATTAGACCCCCGTTCCTGTTCCTTGAATTAGACCCCCGTTCCTGTTCCTTGAATTAGACTCCTGTTCCTGGTTCTGTTCCTGAAATTAGACCCCGTTCCTGTTGCTTGAATTAGACCCCTGTTCCGAATTCTGTTCCTGAAATTAGACCCCCGTTCCTGTTCCTTGAATTAGACCCCTGTTCCTGATTCTGTTCCTGAAATTATACCCCGATCATGTTCCTGTTCCTGTTCCTGTTCCTGGTTTTAGACACCACCCTGCTCGTGAACTAAAAATGACATGGCAAGGTTATTGAAAATTGATTACTATACAAGAAAATTTGAAAAATTTCTAAACAGAACATTGAATCTGAATGATTCTGTGAATCTGGTAAAATGGAGTACCGAATGCTAGATCAAATGGCATCATTTGGTTTATCTTCAGTAGTCAGAATTTCATATGTCAGAATTTCATTAGTCAGAAACGTACTTTTCAAACTTTCATTAGTCAGAATTTAGGTTTTTGAAATAATATAAGTTGAACATTCATTTGTCAGAATTTCATAAGTCAGAATTTCATTAGTCAGAATTTCGTTTGTCAGAATTTTGCAAAAAAGCACTGTTCTTCCTGGCGCAAAGTGTAACAAGATGGCTGATCTTGATAATTTTATAAAATGATTTCTAGTCGACACGAATATATATGTGTCTTGGCTCTACCACCAGCAACGAGCAAAACTTTCTTTTCAAAAGGGTTCCCCAACAACTCGGTTGGTTCCGCGTTACCTACATTTTATAGACAGGAAATGAAGATAGGCTGTTTCGTTCGAATTCTAAAAGAATCAGCATGGCCAAGAGTACGTAATAACTGTTGGATTATACTCTTGGTATAGAGCAAATCATCAATGTTCTATTTGGGGAAGTGTTAAGAGCTACAAAAGAGTTGATTTTAGCTCTGCTCTTCTCTACTCTACCCTACTTTATCGGGAAAGGCCCTAAGACTGTGCAGCAACGTGCAAAATTTTGAAGAAACTAGATTCTGACTTACGAAATTCTGACTTATGAAATTCTGACAAATGAAAGTTCAACTTATATTATTTCAAAATTTAAATTCTGACTAATGAAATTCTGACTAACGAAATTCTGACTAATGAAATTCTGACTAATACGATTCTGACTGATGAAAGTAGACGCATCATTTTAGGGGCAGCCATTTGCAAATTTCCAAGCAGACTCAACGAAGCTCTCCCCCATACAAAATCGCCAGGAAATGACCCAAACATCCAATCCCCACACCTGAGTTGGGGGAGTTTACTTGATGCTAACTTTGCTAAATTTGGCACAAGCTTTAGCCGGAATTTCAAGTATTTCACTAAAACCAGAATCGGGATCAGGATCAGGATCCATTTCAGGATCAGGATCGGGTGACTAAAAACAGGATCCATTTCAGGATCGGCTAGGATCCTGAGTTCAGGATCGGGTGTCTAAAAACAGGATCCCTTTCAGGATCGGCTTGTAACTTCAGGATCAGCGGGGGTGGGGGGTGACAAAACTAGAAGGAAGTTTACCTTTCCAGGACGTGAAGAATTTATGATCCTGAAGTTACAAGCCGATCCTGAAATGGATCCTGTTGTTAGACACCCGATCCTGAACTCAGGATCCGCCCTCAAGTCGAATCCTGAACGAAGAAACGAATCAGAGAAAAGAGAAGAGAAAAGTGAAAGGGGGGGTGTGGGGGGAGAATAGTTTAGATTTGGCAGTAATTTTGAAAAAACTGATTTCTTCGAAAATGGCCATTTTTTACCCCAAAAATCGTTTTTTGCTTATACTGACTTAACCACCAGATACAGCTCAAAGGTTATAAAAGCAAAAATGTTCGGGTCTGTCTAAAAAGCGGAAACGGAATTGGGGTCTAAAAAGCGGAAATGGAAGCGGAAACATGGTCTAAAAAGCGAAAACGGAAACGGAAAGCACGTCTAAATGGCGGAAACGGAATTGGAGTCTAGAAAGCGCAAATGAAAGCGGAAAACGGAAATGCGTGAAAAATGTGAAAATTCGCGTAGAACTAGGAACAAGCTCCAGCATGCAAAAATTTAACTCATTTTGGTGTTTGGTGACTGACTAACTTCAATCATTTTTAATCAACATTGTGAAACTTTGGTTTACAAGTAATTGAGATCATTAGGATAAAAGCTTTCAAACAAATAAGAGACGATAGGCTGAATCAAAATGAGTACAGGTTTCAAAAATAGTAAAATCTGTCTACAGTAAATCGCAACTGAAGCCTCATATTCCTTATCCAACGAGCAAACGCATGGCACAACAATTTGGCGAGAACATATCGTTATAAGAATACAACTGTTTTTTGTATAAGATGAAAGAAACAAAGTGAGAGCTAGCAAAGCCTGTACAACCGGCAAGAACAAATGCTTTCCCGTCCATTCGATGAAAAGTGGGAGAGCCGTGACGGCATATGCAGAAGAAACCGGTCCACTGTTTCCCACTATATTAAGCGGAATCATCCATGGATCCTTTTCGAAGGTAAATGGATTTCTGGTGCGAAGTCCATTACAGTAAAAACCACGAACGTAGGAATTAGTGTCGACGGCCGCCGGAAAACCGGATTTTCCGGTATTTTACCCAAAAAACCGGAAAAATCCGGATACGGGGGGGGTTAGGTGATGTCCAGGTCTGGGGGGTTGAAAGGTTGGGGGTTTTGGAGAAGGATTTGGGGGTGGCCCGGTGTAAGGACAACCTGAAGACTCCCCCCCAGAGGCCTATGACAATTACATGACAATTATGCCTAAAGTTATACATACATACATCTCTCAGCAATTTAGCAAAATGTCAAGGAATTTCACTAAAAACCTATGTCAAATGTAATTTTTACTTGTTTAAGGGCAAAATTTGTAAAATTACTATAATAGTGTAATATAATATGTAATATAAAATTGGGTGGGGTCTAAAAGCAGGACCAGGACCACTTTTCAGGACCAGGACCACCCTCAGGATCAGGATCACTTTTCAGGACCAACCCGAGAACCACTCCCCAGGACCAAGACCAAAGGCGGCCTAAAATCAGGACCACTTTCAGGATCACCAACGGGGCCACATAAGGACACTTTTAGCATTACGGACAGGTGTCTAAGAGTCAGAAGCCTATTCAGCAGTGCTAAAAATAAACTTATTTATGAAGAAATTATTAAGAGCCTAAACTTGAACTATCAACTTTGGTGGGAAGGTTTCTGATTCTTAGACACCTTCCGTAATGTTAAAAGTGTCCTTCTGTGGTCCCGTTGGTAGTCTTGATTTAGGCCTTTGGTCCTGGAGAGTGGTTATCGGGTTGGTCCTGAAAAGTGAGCTTGGTGCACCCGTAACAGTAACAAATAAATAGTAAATATTACCAAGAATAAAGTTACTTTTTAGTTAAAATTTATTTCACCCGTAAGCTGTATGCTTCAAAGTAAAAGGGACGGTTTTTAGGTTTTGTCCTGACATTGGACTGTCGTTCCTGCTTGATACCACAATTATTTAATATTTAATTGAGATATATGTCATTTTATTCACTCAAAAAATTCATTTTAAAGTAAATATGCCAGAATAATCAGCTGTTTTCGAAACAGACGCTTGTCGCTGTAGCTTGATCAATGTAACTTGCTAGCACAGGATTGGCTCATTCAAATGGCTGCCTAGCGTTGAGTGGCTGGAGCTTCTTTGCTAGGCCCCCCGCAAGAATTTTTCACCAAGTGTCAAAACATCACTTCATTGAAGCGTTTTCTATACATTCATTCAGTCAACTGTATTGATTTCCATCATGCCGCCTAAGGTTTCTGCCAAGTCCGGTAAGAAGTCCGCCGGAAAGCTTAAATCCGGACGTACCGGTGACAAGAAGCGCCGACGAAAGAGTAAGGAGAGCTACAAGTCCTACGTATTTAAGGTGCTGAAGCAGGTCCATCCGGACACGGGAATCTCCGGGAAGGCGATGTCTATCATGAACTCGTTTGTGAACGACATCTTCGAGCGGATCGCGGCGGAGGCCTCCAAACTGGCTCACTACAACAAGCGATCCACGATCAGCTCTCGGGAAGTCCAGACCGCCGTCCGTCTCCTCCTCCCCGGAGAACTGGCCAAGCACGCCGTCTCGGAAGGAACGAAGGCCGTCACCAAGTACACCAGCTCCAAGTAGACTGGTAGACTGACGAAGACGCTTTGAAGCGTATCAACTCAACTCTTATCCCAACTGCCCTTTTAAGGGCAACCATTTATAATAGACTTGCTGCAATGCTTAAGTTGTAGTTCTCATAGGTTTCAGATCACCTGCAAATTCATTTTTTGGGAAAGCCTCACACTGAATCTTTTATTGCACCACCCCAACTCGTTTACTACCAAACTGAGTTCAGTGAGCGTTCCAGCTTGGTAGTGTCTAAAACCAGGAACAGGAACGGGCACGGGGTCTATTTTCAGGAACTGAAACGGGGGTCTAATTTCAAGAACAGGAAGGGGGGTCTAATTTCAGCAAGGGTACAGAGTATGAAAATCTTACGCTATTATGGGGCACCCGCTGAAATAAAAAACAGAAACAAAAAACAAAACAAAATCAAGAGAACACTGTACTGATACCGTTCCTCAAATATGACCTCCATTCCCGACTCTGTTTCCGAAATTAGGACCCCGTTTCAGTTCCTGAAATTAGACCCCCGTTCCTGTTCCTGAAATTATACCCCTATTCCTGATTCTGTTGCCGAAATTAGACCCCCGTTCCTGATTCTGTTCCTGAAATTAGACCCCCGTTCCTGTTAACTAGACCCCTGTCCCGTTTGTCATTTGCGCAGCAGTAAATAGCCCCTGTCATAAACCAGAAATTAATCTGAGATAAACAATAAACATGAAAACTGACCAGAAAATAATAGGAAATATAGAGTAGAGAACTGTTTTGTAAGATGTGCGCATACCAAAGTAGATGGTTTTGGGAAAATTGTAATTTTGTAAGGTGTGCGTATACCTAAGTAGATGCTTTTACCGTATGCCACCGAATTTCTAAGGTGTGCGCATACCAAAGTAGATGGTTTTGAGAAACTTGAGAATTTAGTAAGGTGTGCGCATACCAAAGTAGATGGTTTTGGGAAAATTGTAATTTTGTAAGGTGTGCGTATACCTAAGTAGATGCTTTTACCGTATGCCACCGAATTTCTAAGGTGTGCGCATACCAAAGTAGATGGTTTTGAGAAACTTGAGAATTTAGTAAGGTGTGCGCATACCAAAGTAGATGGTTTTGGGAAAATTGTAATTTTGTAAGGTGTGCGCATACCAAACAATCACCGTCTGTCCTGACACAAGTTATAGCTAGGGACTGCATTAACTGGTTAATCGGGGAAAAGCTGACATACAGTATAAAAAAGCACATCAAAACAACCAATGGAGCTGAACTAAGTTCTTTTAAAATAGTAAAACTTACTCTAAATACACTAATATGTAACTGATTTTTAAATTAATTTTTTAAATTGATTTAAATTTATTTTTAATAAAGAAATATTCATTATCAAGTAAATTCATTACTTTGATCAAAAAATTTGACGGGCCGGGCCGAAACCTTTCACGGGACGGGCCGACAAAAATTTTTCATGGGCCGGGCCGCGAAAATTCGGCCCGTGCAGGTCTCTAACTGGTACCCTGTAGGGATGAGCACGGGCCGGATTTTCTCGGCCCGGCCCGCTCCAAAAGTTTGCTCGGCCTGGCCCGGCCCGACCCGCTCGCAAAATTTTTCGGCCTGGCCCGGCCCGCTCCAAAAGTTTGCTCGGCCTGGCCCGGCCCGACCCGCTCGCAAAATTTTTCGGCCTGGCCCGGCCCGTTCCAAAATTCGGCCCGGCCCGCCAAAAGAAAAATTCCAAAATTTTACTAACAATGTTATTCTAAAGGCTTCAATGCAAGATGGAGAGGCTAAATTATGCTACGAAATGTTAAATTTTGCAATAAAATAACCAGAATCAGTAAATGTGTAGCTAATTTTAGTGATTTTACAACATTTTATACAGCTGATGCGGCCCGTTTCGGCCCGCAGTTAAAAAATTTCTCGGCCCGGCCATCCCGGCCCGGCCAGCTAACCAATGGAGGTCGGCCAGGCCGGGCCGACGGGCCGAAATGCTCATCTCTAGTACCATGTTCCTGGCTTTATAGCCTTGGTCCTGGTCCTGCTTTTAGATTTGTAAGTGTGGGTTCACCCATTAGTGACAATTTTGATTCTAAAAGTAAACTAGCAAATCCAAATCAAAGTAACATTTATCAAAGTAAACTCTTTCAGTTCGCAATAAAATAACGGGGCAGCGCGAACGCTACCCCTAACACAAAAATTGCGGCGTGGAGGTATCCCTATTTGGGATACTCCTAGGGGTCAATCTGCCCAGAGTGCAAGAGGCAGACCTCGCCCTACAGGGGCCACCTTGCTGATCGTGGCAACCCTGCCGCCCATTTTTTTTTTTTTTTTTTTTTTTTTTTTTTTTTTTTTTTTTTCCGTAGTAGTATTTTATTATTATGCAAAAGAAATATACATAATCACATGCAAAAAGCAAAAAATGATTTTTGTAGTTTGCTTTGCTGTTCAACTTCTAGACGGAAAAGGACCCAGCCAGAGAAGCAGCAATGTGACTGTGCATGGAGAGCATCTAGGTTTGGTCAGATTTTTTTCTGTGCAGGTTTATTCTTTTGTTGTTCTAAGAAAATCTTCTCCGGCAGAGTCCTTTCCGACAGTACCTAAAGCATAAATAATTGGCAAATTAGCAAAAATCAAAACAAAATTAAAGCAGAAATGATAGGTAATTGAAGAATGCGTTAAAAAATCAATAGCACGTTAGAAAATTAAAATAGTTAAAACTAAAATTAAGTTAAATGAAATAAAAGATAGGATATAATTTTGTCGTCAGGAAAATCTGTTTTGCTTTGATTGTCGTCAGGAAAATCAGTTTTGCTTTGATTGCACCATTTTCCTCTTTCAAGTTGTTCAGATTTTCCTGGGACAGTTGCAGTCAAGCTTCTGAAATAAAATATTAACAAGCAAACTTAGTTCACAACAGCAAAAAAACGAAATTAAGCAAAAGAAGAGATCAGCACATGAGACCGCCAACTGAGTCGTATAAAAAATCGTAATCCAATTCCTCTTGGGTGCAGTAATTTGCCAATTCGACGTTTGGATAATTTTCTTGCGGAGTTTCATCAAAAAGATCTCTAAGTCCCTGCTCTTCCATGACCTGATCCACCATGTTGTCTAGAAGGGACTTCCACTTTGCTTTTTGAGAGCAACCAACTCGCCGCCAGTACATTCTCACGGCAAATTTTATTTTATTTCTGTTCAAGTTTATAAAAAGTTTCGTAGGAAAATTAGGTTTTGAGATGTGTCGTCTCAAATTTGGCTTTAAACGGGCTACTTTCCTTTGAATAAATCCCGTGATTTCTGGATAGAGGCAATTCATCTGCACCAATTTCCTGGGGTCCTTTATATACTCCTTCACCTCCTTAAACTTCCCATATTGAACACCATCGGAAGTTGGAGCGGTTACCTTGCTATTTGGCGGTCTCATGACAAAAAATCAAATCTGAAAACATTGTGAAATATAGCAAAATATCACATGCATAAGCATAAGCAAACAAGCGTTAACTGAAAGCATGCAAACATTTCCGTCATATTGCTTGTTTCTTAGTGTATCTACTGAATTAATTCTATATAATGGCCACGATCTCTCGCTAACACTCCATAATTTGTAATAAACTTCTGTTCACTCAAAATTAAGGAAGCTCGCCTCAAACAAATCTTTAATCTAAAATGAAAGTATTGTCTTATGTTCAATACTTTGTTTTTGTCTTCTAGCTCTTTTCTTGCAATCCAAGCGGTCCTTTTTGCAATTCCCAGTAAAAGGTTTGGACCGTTTCGCGATTCTGAAACTGGATTAAACCCAAAAAATTATTTCCTTCCTATTGACAGTGAAATTGGCATTAAATCTACTTAACAGTGGAGTAATCAGGTCGTATATTTGTTTAGTCCTTGGACACTCAACGAAAACATGTACTATGTCCTCTCTTTTTTCCACTTTCTCAAAAATAGCACAGAATTTACAAAATTCAGTTTTAGCAAAATTGAAATTAGATTCGCGAGATCTTGTTAATAGTGCCTTGTGAAAGATTGCGTACTGTAAAGACTTAGAATACCCATCCAGAAAGGGAGTTTTAGCCAGTACCCAACATCTAATTTGAATATTTTCAAATTTGTCAATCCAGTAGTTTCGAATTCTATCATGAGACTTCCCATATTTGCTTTGAATTAGGGATTCGTAAAAAGTTTTCAGTTTGATGTTTGCCATTTCTGCAACAGAATTTCCGATTCTTACATGATTTGCATCAATTTTCACAATTTTTAATGCAAACTGAGCCCATTTTATTTCCTTATAGAAAGTTGGAGCTGCTACTGTGTTAATTTCACTTTTTCTTACATTCCGAAATTTTTCAAAGAAAAAATCAAAAAGAGTGTGCCATTTCTTGGCCTCACCTTCTTTCCATCTCGCAGTAAGCGTTCTAGCACGTAAAGCTTGAATTTTATATGCCAAGTGAGGGTATGCAATCCCACCATTTTCTTTTGACAAGTACAAAATATCTTTTCTTATCAGATTTTGTTTGCTGGGATACCAGAGAAATCTGTCCAAAGCAGTTTCGAACTTTTGCTGAAATCCTTGTTGAATGTTCAAAAATTCAATTTGGTACATAATTTGAGACAAATAATAAGTCGCTACAAACAAAATCTTTCCAAAATATGATAGCTCATATGGTGGAGTTCTCACTTCTAGCTGCTTGACTGCTTGTTTGCCTTTAACAAAATTTTCCTGTTCTAGCAAACCTTCATTTCCAAAGGTTAGTCCGTATATTTTTAAATCATTAACCACAAAATTTTGCAATGCAGCAGGCACATTTATACCATCAGTTCCCTCTATCAAAAGTAGTTTAGTCTTTGCAATTTTCAATTTGGCACCACTTGCTTTTCTGAAAACCCCATAATTTAAGAGGATCCGATCCACTGATTGAAAATCTTTAACGAAAAAATTCGTATCATCAGCATAAGCTGTCAATTTATGCTCCACCCCTTCAAAAACCATTCTGAACTAGATTGTCTTTTCTGACATAGTTTGCTATAGTTTCTGCGACTAAAACGTATAACAGTGGCGACAGCGGACAGCCCTGTCTAATCCCTCTGCTGAGATGAAAAGGTTTGGAAATGTGCCCGTTCACCTGTACGGATGATTTAATTGCGCCTGTGCTGTAGATACAATTAATCCAGGATATAAAATTATCGCCAAAACCAAATTGCTTCAAAGTATCCACAATAAAATCCCATTCTATCACATCAAAAGCTGTTTCATGATCTACAGACAAGATTATACAATTCCTATTCAAGTCATTGGCAGCAAAAATAATATTTAAAACTTCTAATACGCCGTCTTGAATGTTTCGTCCTGGTACTGCGCAAGTTTGATCAAATGTACTAAAGATTTATGACTTTAGACAATCTTGTATTAAAATTTTCGTTAAAATTTTATAGTCTATGTTTAGCATCGTTAAGGGTCTCCAATTCCCTCTTTCCGATCGATCGCCTTTTCCTTTGTATAACAATGAAATAATGCCTAGGCCCATGCTTTCTGTAAGTGCTTTCTTTTCAAAACAGCAGTTAAAAAGTTTTAATAGTACTGGAGAGACTTCGTCTAAAAATCGCCTGTAGAATTCTACCGGCAAGCCATCAGACCCAGGGACTTTTTGTGACTTAAATGATTTAATTGCACTTTGAACTTCCGCTAAAGTCAGAGGTTGATCTAACACATTCCTTTCTGCTTGGGACAGTTTGACAGAACTTTTATTCAAAATCTTTTGCTTAGCTGCGGGAATAGTTTTTACGCTTGTAAAAAGATCCAAAAACTGCTGTCGAACTTCATTTAATATTAACTTTGTATCCGTAAGTTTATCATCATTTCTGTCCTTTATGGAATAAAGGATCCTATCCTCACGTGATGCTTTCTGCATGCCTTTCGCAGTGACAATTTTGTATCGATCATCAAAAAGAAATTTATAGTGAGAATTTTTAATAGTTTTGCGCGTTTCTTCTTTTTCAAGGCGCTGCAACTCCATTTCAGCTGCTTCTAAACATTTAGTTAACAATCCATAAAATTTTGATTTAAACTTAGTCTGTTCCTGAGATCCGTTATTCGGGTGCGAAGTTGTCTCCGCCTTATCTTAGAAGTCTTATTCGATTCAGCTTGGTATAGTTTGCAGGTAGTAGCAATTTCAAATTTAAAAAGTTCCCATGATCTAAACAAATCTTCGCTCTGTGCAGTCTCAAAACTATTAGAAAACCCAGAAAAAATGCTCTCAATATCGCGGATTAACTCTCTATCCTGAAACAAAAATGGATAATTTCCAATAAGAGTGTCCTAATTCTACTCCAGACCTTGTAAAGAGAAGGAGATATAAAAAATAGAATGACAGATAAACAAGTTTCTTTAAACTCCAGAAAACTTAAAACAAGATGAAAGATTGGGAGTACGTAAACGGTAATTCTGAACTAGTTGGTAGCGGGTAGAATAGAAAGTAAAACGTTTTAAACTAGGATGATTTTCACGAAAAATATCTTCAGATTAAGTTTCTCCCTAATTTGCATAAATTCTTCTAAACCTGCTTCCACTCCTAATCCTTCGCTAGTTCTATCTAGCAGAACATCCTCTACCATGTTAAAATCTCCTAAGAATATCACCGATCTCACGTTGTCGTCATCTTGCTCAATTTTTTCCCTTAGTTTTCCAAAAAATTCTCTTCTTTGAATTCGATCTGCAGGTGCATAAATACCTATTATAGAAAACTTAACATTTTGAACGAGCATAGAAAGAGCTATTGCTCTACCAGGGATTTCCCACTCTAACTTTACGTTTTGGAAACCGAAATTTTGATTTAACAGAATACACAAACCCTTTATATTCGTAGTTGAGTCAGTACTATGGAAAATCTTAAAATTCCTACCAAAAGAATTTTCAAAGTTTGCATTAGTATGTTGAGAAAAAGTTTCCTGAAGGCACACAATATCATGATTTTTAATTAATTTGAGAACTGCTTCTCTTTTAACAATATCGGCGAATCCTCGCACATTAAAAGTTGATACTTTAAGTTCGGAAGAAGTTCTATTTTTGCTGCCAGCTAACATTTAAATACAACCACAGGAACATACCACCGATACTCAACAAACCAACTTAGGTTACCGCTGATGCCAAAGCTTCCTCTTCTTAAGGCTCCCGTCACTGGTAAGGACCTCCATACCGTCTGAATTGGCTGGCAGACTTCGTTGGCTGGAAACACTGGACAACCTCGACCGGGCAGCAATCGCTCTCCTTGCCTCCTCAGCCTCCTCTGCATATGTTGGATCAGCCATCATCGTCTTCCTGATTCCAGTCAACATGTCACCCATGGCATTCAAACCCTGCCACGAAGACGGATCCCAAATCTGGGACGACGTCTTCGCGCAGGATGTCCCAAAAAATTGGGAGTGTGGACTTGCCCAGGTAAGTTTGGCCCAATACCCCCGCGATTTCTAATAAACCAAAATTACGCACTTTTCCAGGAACTATGGGAACACGACGTCTAGCTTGGGAAGTTTAAAAGTATAGAAAAATAAGCTGTGACGTACACATTATGAGCAGCACTTTCAGACCTACAGCAATGCAAAACATGCCATTCAACAATGTAAATTACGCATATGTGTATGAATGAGTCGGCAAGATCAAAAAAAAACTGCTGAATGAAACCTATAGCATTGATGTTGCAGGTTGGCTGGAGCTATATATATTTCTAGAAATATCCACGTTAGAGCGAAGTGTAAAATTTCGTGCTATATCAGCTATCCAAGTTTCTGCTATTTACAAATAAAAATTAAATTCCAGTGATTTTAGTGAAGCAGTAAATCAGTTGTTGAAGTTTTTTGTTTAAGCTATTGAATTTTTGGCAGTGGGGGACTTGCTGTACAGGCATTATAGCTCGTGGTGTTTTCCAACGAAGAAATAACTCAAAATTAGCAGTCAGTCAGTAAAAAATGACTGTTTTTATGCAGGGCAGTAAGAAAACAAACAATTTTTTCAGTTATGAAATTATGAAATTCTGCCAATCCGTAAGACGGATTCATGTTCTAGTTTCTGAAACCGTTTGGAACTTTTCTGCAAAACTGGACAAAGTTTTTGGTTGTCTGTTATCTACCCTTAAATAGGCAAAAACAAGTTTTAAGTAAGTTTTACAGTGCACCAACCAACTAAGTGTTCCTATAGAAATAGAGGTAAAGGAAAGTTGCACCCGCTGAAATAACCTAAAATAGGACATTTACAGTAAGTAAATGGAATAATATTTATTAACAACTAAACGTGAGAACCAATGGACAAAAGTGACAGAACACCGAACTCTGTACAGGCAACAAATATACCACAAAAACTGAAATAAGAAATAAAAGTGTGCAGTAAAGTGAAGCATTTTAAGTTGAATAAAATGAAACATTTTAAAAATAATTGAAATGAACCAACCGCACTATAGTAAAACTTAGTTCAATTTGTGGGTCTTTCCCATTATCCCCTCCATAGCTTCGTAGAAGTACTGAAGATGCACACTTTGACGGATTGAGTTGACACTTGGTAGGGTTAGGTTTTCGGACCTGCTGATTTCAAAAATGCAAAAATTTTAAAAATCTAAAAAATTTTTAAAAGTTTTAAAATTTTAGTTTGGTAAGGGGGGACCAAGAGGAACCGAAAAATTTTTTGTCTTCGATTTTGCTGAAAAGATGTATATATGGGTTTTCGGGGTCGTAGAACACGAATCTGAAATCCGTTTTTCGATCCAGCTTTTCGTTAGCTGTTCGTTACATCTCAAGCTTAGAACTTTAGCTTATATTGAGCTAACAAAAAGCTGGACCGAAAAGCGGATTTCAGATTCGTGTTCTACGACCCCGAAAACCCATATATACATCTTTTCAGCAAAATCGAAGACAAAAAATTTTTCGGTTCCTCTTCGTCCCCCCTTACCAAACTAAAATTTTTAAGTTTTTAAAAATTTTTTTAAAATTTTAAAATTTTTGCATTTTTGAAATCAGCAGGTCCGAAAACCTACCCCTACCAAGTGTCAACTCAATCCGTCAAAGTGTGCATCTTCAGTACTTCTACGAAGCTATGGGGGGATAATGGGAAAGACCACCCCAATTTGTGGAAGTTGGAAAACAAAGTTTGCAGAAGTACCTCAACAAATTTGAAATCTTTCAATTTTTACAATCCATTTCTTATCTTAAATGACGGTATAGCATTGTATAGTTAACTACCAATAATTTGCAGCAAAAATTGCACTTATGTTTCGAAGGGGCTGTTATAAGGGGAGGGGTGGGGTTTGACGGTTTATGGGGTGGTAGCCCTGTAAGTCATAATAAATTATTGTATATAATTAATTTTGGTAAAATAACAAGCTTAGTGTACACTGAGACAAAAACAGCTTACCGCAGTAACTCCTGAAAAATTGATATTCCGTGGTTATCAATAATGGAAACTGAAAGCACTGAAAACTATCACCGTTCTGAATATCACGAGAAATAGAAAAAAAGGAAAACAAGAAGGAATAAAAATGAGACTGGGCACCGGTGTGGTCACAATAATTGCTGGTCACTAAAAATTCCGGCGCGAAATATGCAGTTAAGTGAAACCTTAACAATAGCCTTTGCACTAATTGCAAATTTCGGAGGAACGAAAATGTGAAAAACAAGGCAATTAATCAGGGGTAGGCTGTGCAAACATATCCCTGTCAAGACAGCCTCCCTTTTAAACAGATATCTGTAACAGAAGTTGAGTTAATCCTCTACTGTTTTGATAAAGACCGCTAGTCGGCGAGAAATTGGACAAAAGATGACCCGAATTAGTCTCAACTGGTTTAAACTCCACCCTCTGCCTTGTTATTGCAATTTATCTATCAAATTCGCCAGAAGAGGGCCGAAGGGGAAAAGGGTTTTAATAATCGAAAGTAAAGAATCTTTTCGCATTCCCTCCAGCCCTAACTTTTGATTTTTTTAACCTGGATGCTTGTGAATTCAAGAATTTTAGAATTCAAAAAATATTTAAAATGTTAAAATTTAGTTGGCAAGGGGTGACCAAGGGGATAAAAATTTTTTGTTTAGGGTTTTGTTGAAAATATTTTCTGGGGCGCTGAGCATGCATCTGAAACCATTTTTTATTCAGTTTTTCGTTAGCTTAATATATATAAACTAAAATTGTAAGCTTAAGATGTAAGCTTTTCCTGAGCCAACAAGAATCTTAATCGCTAACTGGATTATAGATTTGTGCTCAGCGCCCCAAAAAAACCCTGTATGCAAGGTTTCAATAAAATCATGAGCAAAAACTTTTTTGATCCCCTTGGTCCCCCTTACCAACTAAAATTTTATTTTAAAATTGTTAATTTTTGAATTCATCATCCTCCAATATGCATCCACACAAAATTTGAAAGTTATTGGTCAAAAAATCCATAGTTAGGGCCGGGGGAAAGTGCAAAAGATTACAAAGGTAAATTAAAAAGTTTTGGAAAACTTAAAAAGTAAGCAATTATCCTGGCTAGATTATTTAGAAAATATTTTGAATTTCACTGCATCGGTTCCGTCGAACACTCTGATCACAAGAAGAGCTGAAAATCGGTTTATTTTCATCACCTATATGACGTATCTAGCTACCACTAAGATGTTTGCTTCATATTGTATCGACTAAACTTAGTTAACGATATCTGAGACATCAGTAAATTTTTGATTTTCATCAAAAAATATGAAAACATTCGAAGAATCAACCAGAGACTTAACCGAACTTGGTTACAAGTGAGACTGTGCGGAAAAACACAACTCAATGTTCTAAAAATGTTTTCAGGAAGGAATTAATCAGAGTTAAAAGAGCAGTCAAATTTAGCTCGACCTTTTAAAAAGCTCTAGCGGAGTTTTCAGATTTAGTTTGGATTTTTTCCTAAAAAGTTTCTAATGACTTTGCAGGTCTGGTTCTGTTGAAAAGTTTAATGATCATTTTAGCTTAAAAATCACAGGCGCCGCTCCCTATAAAATTTGAGTTCTATTAGTTTAGTGTAGCATTTTTAGGAACCGTGTCAAAAATAAAATCGTGTGAACGATTTATTTTACACGAATTCCAAACGTTTTCGTACAGAATTACACGAATTCTACACGTTTCTTTTTACGTCGTGTTTTGTTACCATCTTTTTAGGTTCCGGCTTCAAGTTGCTTGTGCTAAGTTTATTGTGCTTATGCGAATACATAGAAAAGTTAAGCACATGGTTTTTTGGTGTGCTGTAGCAAAACAGTGGCTTAAAGCTTAGAACAAAAAGTTCAAATCAAACTACATCAAAACAAGCCGCTTACACGATTCTTGCACGAATAAGATCGTGTAAATGAATCCGTGTATCCTACTTACACCTATCCTACTTACGCCTAACGTTTGTTGTTTCCGCGTAGAGATAACAAAACTCAAAATCCTACTTACGCCTAATGCTCAAAACTGAAATTCCTACTTACGCCTAAAATATTTCCTTGCAAAACTCTCATTCCTACTTACACCTAAAACGAAATCGAAATCTCTACCGTAATCCACTTATATATTTTCCCTTATCCACATTGTACAGTAATTAATATGTAGAAATAATAATCTGTATAAACATCTTCATATAAATTCGGTGTAACATTTCGACAAATAGTGTTGCAGCAGCTGTGTATTTAATTTAACTTTAAACTGAAGAAATTACACATACAGTTGAGCATCTATTCATGTATGTTTTTATTATATTATTAGAAGTTATACAACTTAGTGAGGAGAACCAAAATCCAAGTACCCTCCTGATTTCGGACAACGTATAAGTTAAATCATTGTAAGTCAATAGTCTAAATTCAGTTGTCCTCCGATAAGAAGAACTTTTGGGAAACAAAAATGTCTTTACTTTAAAAAATTTAAAATTTTTCAGATGTGCTGGAATATTTTAAATAATAATAAATAAAGAAAGTTTTTTCTAATAAATAAAATTGAGCCGCAAATTTGGTATTTAGTTCACATCAGGTGGACCCCCCCCTTAAAGAAAAATTGAACAACTTCCACAACAAAGTCAGAAAGAGGATACTGTAGATTTTAGGCGTAAGTAGGAATCCGAGTTTTGCGTAAACATTCTTTAGGCGTAAGTAGGAATGTGAGTTTTGACAGAAAGAATTAGGCGTAAGTAGGAATTTGAGTTTTGAAAACGATTATGCGTAAGTAGGATAGGCGTAAGTAGGAGTAAGCAATGAATCGTGTACACGATAGAATTTTAGCACATTTTTGACACGGTTCCTTACAGAGTTTAGTATTCAGTTTACAGAAATGTCAAAGCTGCCAAAAAGTTTCGCAAATTTAAGAATCGATAAAATTGAAATCTGAAAGAAATTTGGAATAGCTTCTCATTTTTTACAATAGCGATTATGATGATAATAAGTGGTAACTGTTAATGACAAAAAACCTAGGGCTAAGAAAATATCTACATATCTGAAAACTACCTTGGCTGAACCCAGATTGCTGTACCTAAACACTTTTAGTCGACGATTTACGAAATTAAACGTTAGAGAAACAGCGACAAACAACTGACAATAATAAAATGAAGAGGTGGAGAGAAAATTTCGGCAACTGGGACGTGATTGGTCATTCCCAAAGGTCCAGAGATTATTGGAAAATTGGAAACGACATAGCGACCTCTAGCGGAAAAAGGTTTATGAGAGAATTCTGTGATACAGTGACGGACGGAGACGTGCAATATCTACCGTACACCTCCAACGTCCCAAATTACAAATTCAATGGCATAGAAATTGGGGGTGTGGGTAAAAACCAGCCCCAGCTCCAGCCCCAGCCCCAGCCTCGCACCAGCCTAAGAAAAACCAGCCCCTTCTCTCGCTGACCACTGTACACTTTAAACTAAGGTCTTAACACGTAATTATGGATATGCCTGTAGACGATATATAAGTGTATGCGTTGTACATATGCAGTAATTGTGTCTTACGGTCACGTATAAATATAGACGTGTATATTGTACTTACGTATATATATGCTTTTGTCTAATCAACAAGAGAAGTTCAAAGCCATTCAAAGAAATTAAAGAATTGAAAAATTAAGAGTTTGAAGGTAATTGTTACATTAATCCTATCAATTTTAATATTTTAATAGTATAATAATACCTTGGAAGTTTATTACATGCGGACTCTAATAAGGATTTGAAAAGTTTCCGACAGTATAATAAAACAACATAAATAAATTAAGATGACAGCAAAGTTACCGTACCTCCAAAACTTTAATGCTAAACTTTATAAAATGTTGAACTTTCGAAATTTTCTTATACTGGTTTCAGAATGTTTTACAATAATACCAAAATATTAAAATCAATATTAAAATTGATAGAATTAATGTAACAATTACCTTCAAACTCTTAATTTTTCAATTCTTTAATTTCTTTGAATTGCTTTGAACTTCTCTTGTTGATTAGACAAAAGCATATATATATATATATATATATACGTAAGTACAATATACGGCGTATTCTTAGTTGGTCCACATCTAGTTTGGTCCACACGCTCTTATTGGCTGAAATTATTGACACACCCAGCCAATAAAAACAAGCCCCGCCTTCGCTTTTAACTGATGTAGAGAAATACGTACCTACCATTTCTTCTTAGTAGTATTCCACCAAACAAAATAAAATATTGAAAGGGAAGCTTTTAATATTTAGTAAATTCATTGTAATTTTTCAAAAACGGTAACATATAATCTCAAACTTAACTTCACTAGCAGATTCTTTGCGTGCATTTAATTGTAAAGGATTTATTTTTCTATACAAATGTAGTTTGGCCTTCAAGAGTCTTTTCCAACTAATAAGTTAGTTTAAAATATAAGTAATACGGAATAGAGAATGATTACTTCAATAGGGATACAATTTTGAATAAGTTTGCAACGTTCGAATAAACATATAAAAATGGTTGCCCTTAAAAGGGCAGTTGGGATAAGCATTATAATGCTACTATTTCATAATAAACTTTAAACGGTTATTAAATTTAAATTAATGGAAGCTAATAAACTTTGCAAAAATCTTTAACAACGTTGAACTTGAATTTAACTTTCACAGCAAACTAAACACGTTAGTTTACAATTAAAAATTAAATGAAACCACGTTTATTTTTCATTTTATTATGAAAACACCTTCAGTGTTTTTGAAATAAGAAGAGAACAATTAAAAATTTTAGATTAACAACTTCTGATGCAATAAAGCTCATCATTATTTTAAGTTTATGAGTGAATTTGTTAGTCCTCTTTGTGCAATAAGTCATAATACGGGAACAGCTCAGTTTGCACAAACAGTGTAATACCAGTGTTGTACATAAGACCCGCCTTCTTCTTTCTCAATGGTTAAATTCCGACCAATGAAATGTGTGGACCAAACTAGATGTGGACCAACAAAGAATAAACCCAATATACACGTCTATATGTATACGTGACCGTAAGACACAATTACTGCATATGTACAACGCATACACTTATATATCGTCTACAGGCATATCCATAATTACGTGTTAAGACCTTAGTTTAAAGTGTACAGTGGTCAGCGAGAGAAGGGGCTGGTTTTTCTTAGGCTGGTGCGAGGCTGGGGCTGGGGCTGGAGCTGGGGCTGGTTTTTACCCACACCCGAAATTGGTATCACTGATACATACATGACTCTCTGAAACACTAGGATTTAACTTGTTTCGAAATCAAAAGCAATACCGGATCATAGTAATTTAAAATTTGTAACTATGCTAAATTGCTAATGTCCAGGGGGCATTCATTTGTTAGTAATTGTTAACAACTAATGGTTTGATTTCTGTAGAGATTTAGTGTATGTGGATTTTTTAAAATCCCTTGCATTTCACCCCAGCTCTAAACTTAGTTTTCTGACTTGTATGGTTTTGTTTAATTGGGGCATATATACACAGCAGGTTGAAGAATTCAAAAACTTAAACATTTTTAAATTGATAAAGGATTTAAATTTTTGTACCCAGATTCTGTTGAAGACTCATAGGGTCTGTGGGGCACTTTTCCTTTTCACATTTTGTTAGCTCAGAACAAGCTTACACCTTTAAATCTCGTCGAACTAATGAAAAACTCCTTTCAAATTGCTATTGACGCCCCAAACGCAAGCTTTCTGAAAAAGCTGGAACAGAGTTGTATGCGGGCCGTGGGTACCCGCGGGTACCCGCGGGTGCCCGCGGGGCGGGGCGGGCCGAATTTTACTACCCGCGCGGGCAGATGCGGGCCGATTTTGGGCTAATTTCATGGGAATAATTTTGCTTTCCAGAGATTTCATAAATACCAAATTATGTACAAAAGAAGGTAATATTTCAGATTTTTAAACACTAGTTGACTTCGTTATGCCATTCGACACCTTCAGCATGTACTATATTACTCAGTCCGCATAATCAATCAGCGTATTGAGTTATAACCCGTAGAGTAAACATATAAACCTGTGAAAACTACAGGTTTTATTTGTATTGAATATATACAAGTCTAGCTTGTAATCCATTAGACCAAAGTATCTTCTGTGAAAAATATCAACGATGTCCTACAGAAATAAGTCGAAACGTATTTATAATCTACAAAAGTCAATCCTGTGGTTTCTACTGGAACCTTTGTGAGTGTTTAGCACTGATTGTCGGAGGTAGCATATTTGCCGAATTATTATTTTTAAAAGCTTTAACGCCTATTTTCATTGGCGCAGAAACTGAATTTTTAATTTAATTTCAGAAATTCGTGCTTTTGCACATAAATAAATATAAATCAATGATAACTTCTTACTGAAGACTTTAATTCATTTAACTTTCATTCACAACTTCTTGCTGAAGACTAGTTCATTTAAGGTCAATGACAGCCGAACGAAGTTCCACAGCATAGGGCGTTATGGAGAAAATTGTCTGTGATTGCTGCGGCGTCGCAGCTTTGGCGCTTTCAATACCAATTTTTATTTTCCTACAATTAATAGCTGGTTAATTAAGCTCGTCAAGTGCTGAACGAAACTCGCTGTCAAGGATAAATGCGTCAAACATTTGCGTAAAAATGAACAAAATCCCTGCCCAAAAAATTTTTCATGGTGTACCCTTTTAATTAACACGTTCACTACTAATACCATTTTTGGTTAATTACTTCATAGACTAATACTATTTTAATACTATATACACACTCACAAACAAAAATATAAATAATACAAGAATAATTCCTCCTCCTGTACACACTAAAAGCCGCATGAATATTTTGCTTTGCACACTAAAAAATTTTTTTCTCTGTAAACTACATGCTAAAGCTAGCCTGGCCCAAGGGTGGGTCAGTAGTTTGCCAGTAGGAATCGGACTGACCCACCAATGGCTCAGTAGTACTGAACATGTTAAGGGAAGATAGGCTTTTATTACCACTTTAAGAACAGTAATTTGGTAGACAACAAAGTTCAAATTAAACGAACAGAAAAATTTGCCGGACCCGGAAGTATCTTTCAAAATACAACAGTTTTGGTGCTCAGGTACTACATAGGTAGCAATTTGTATGTGCGGGTACCTGCGGGCCGATTTACACGTGTGCGGGCCGCGGGCCGGAGTGTTGCGGGCCGCGGTCATGAGGTGCGGGCTGCGGGCCGGGCGCGGGCCGCAAAAATCGGCCCGCATACAACTCTGAGCTGGAACAGTGTTTTACTCTTTGGTCTTCCCTTACGAACGAATCATGAGAACGCGAACTAAAGCCTACCGCCGGGAAAGTTCAAGTAAGAAAGCACCATTCAGCCCTAGGTCTGACGAAGAATGGGGGTAAAAATAAATTCTGAGTTTGTTCCCATTTTATTTAGTGTAATCCGGAATAAGTTGGGTCCGATGAATATTTTCTGCTCATATATAGTTTTCTTCTTATTTGTTCAACTAAGGATCTTACAGTCCGAGGTTCGAATCTCCGCCGCCATAACGCTTTCACACATACCGAGCAAGAGACTAAGAACATATCAGTTCGCCGTGGGCTCCAGCCAAACCCAGCTCTTTCTTTAAGTGGTCGGTAAATGGGTACCACTGCGGTGGGAACGTAACAGAAGTATGTGCTCTGACGTATTATGCATGATCAAGGGCTGGCGCCCCTTCCACAGATGCAGTCAACATTTGTGTTGTCACTATTGGCTTCGGGCTGAGAATCCGGGGATAAGCACCGGCACCCTATAAACTTCTGTAGGTTGAAGTTTTCGCCGGAAGTTGTTGTTGTTGTTGTTCATTTCCGGGCTCCATCAGCTTAGAAAAGCTGCAAGAGGGCACTTCGGCATCTGCTGGCCCAGCACACGTCTTTTCATAGTCAGCTCCACACATCGTTGAATCCGGGATGGAAATGATGTGGGGGATTGGATCCAACCGCTCGGTAGCATAATTTGAGGACTCCAAATGCTTCAGTGTTAACCCAACACAGTCGTGTTCCCGGGAGCCGGGAGTTTGGAACCCATGTGCGCCATTGACCAGATGGATGCCAGGGGACACCTGTGGGGGATCTCCATTTTTTGGTGTCCGTGTCCAATTTCCCACGGAGGTGGTTCTATTTCGCCGAAGGTCACTTTATTCTGTCCAACGGCAACTTTGGCAATTGAACACACTTCGCATGTGGCATGATTACATGAATACAATACATCTTACTGAAAACATACCTACATAAGCGTGATTGAGCCTAGCAAACAACAATTTTCAACTACATAAGTTTTATAACTTATTATATATGCGTTTAGTAGGCTGCTTTGTTATATAGCGTTTGAGAACAGCAGGTGAAAGCGGACAGGCAACGGTCGACCAAGAACTGCTTCACTAATACACTCCCAGGAACAGCTTCAAAGATATCACACCCAAGTTTATGAATTTCCGCATCGTACAAATTTGTCGACTAGATTAACTAAAATATACGGATCTTGTTCCCAAATTTGGTCTACTCGAACGTTGGCAGGCCGCCGGTCTCACACAGTATAATGGAGACGCCAAATGCGGCCCATTCCGTGCCCGTTTCCATTACCTGACAGGCGGGTGTCATTGTCAATTTTCCAATAATTCCTATGATCAAGAGTACATAATAGAATAAGAGTATGAAACTCTTACGCTACTATGTACTAAACATGCTTGACATGCTTGGGTCGTTAACTCGGAACCCCCCCCCCCCCGAAAGTCTCGGGGGGTTCCACCTAGTGTTTGAGGCCGGCCGGGATTTCACCGGCCGGCTGCCGGCCGGCCGCCGGCCGGACGATCGCCGGCCGGACGTTCGCCGGCCGGCCCGGCCGCACCCGTCGGCCGGCGGCCGGTGAGCCCGTTAGCCGGTCGGCAGCCGGCCGGCCCGGCCGGCTACCGGCCTAGAGCAGTTTGTAGTGCAGTTATTATAACTGCTAAGATATTTATTTTCGGATATTATCTCACAAAAATAGCACAGCATAACATAAAAAATTAGCAAAACTAGATTTGGAGTCCATTTTGAGCTTAGTTGTGTGTCTGCTCGCTGATTCGCTAATTAGCTTAGGCTTACGATAGGCATTTATTAGTAATTTTTAATTAATTAATTATAAGTTAATTAGGTTAATGTAATTAAAAAGCTTATTCGACAACTTTGTAGGATTTTTCTGCTCTTTCCAACGATATAAAAATTGTTGCACAAAACAAATTCGTAGGAATGTAGTCTGCAACAATTTTTATATCTTTGGAAAGAGCAGAAAAAATGCTCCTCGAATTTCCACCCGTCCGGAGGAGTTACTCCTCACTATATTCCCTCGACAGGTGCTCCTGGCTCCCGGCAGCCGCTAACTGGCTTCTCCTCCTTTGTATAGCATTATTTTTTTGTCCGTCTCTGTATGAATATCACCATGTTTGGGTTAAAGGTTGAAATCCGCAATAAAAAAATTGAAGCGACTACGCTCCAGAAACCGGGAGGTTAGATTACTACACTGATTTTAACTTTTTTGCAATGTTTCGCCCCCGATTGAAGATGGAACTGTGCTAAAGTGTCCAAATTCGAAATAGTTCTTTTGAAGCTGAATTTTGACTTGTTTCGGTACCATGAGAAGTTTACATTAATTGATTTTGTCCACTTAAAACTGCTGACCACTGTGCATACACGATGACTTAATTGTGAGATTTAGCACATTTTGATTGTTCTTCAAACATAGTAGGGTATTAGTTTTTTGTGTTTTGACTGTCATTATCTGCTAAGTGCTAAGTGTGTGCATTTTACTATTGTGTTATTTTCTTCAATCAAAGTTACAGTTTTATTTTGTATATTTACGTTGTGTACGTTCGGTTTCTGTAAGATCTTGGTTTGGTACCTTTTAGCTCATTTGGGTTTACAACTGCGTTTTACATCTTTTGCGTCGTTCGTAACCATTTGTTTGTGTTGGAAATGGCAGGCGGAAAGTGGAAAGAGTTTAGACGAGTAAAAGTATATTTTAAGATAAAATTAGTCTGGGTTGCGCAGTGCTGTTCCGTTAGTAAGTGAAAATTATGTTTTTATTGTTTTCATAGCTGCATTTTAGCCCCTTTGGGTTCATTTAGACTACATTCCTACGAATTTGTTATGTGCAACAATTTTTATATCATTGGAAAGAGCAGAAAAAATGCTACAAAGTTGTCGAATTAGTTTTTTTAAGTACATTAACCTAATTAAGTTATAATTAATTAATTAAAAATTACTAATAAAATGCCTATCGTAAGCCTAAGCTAATTAGCGAAACAGCGAGCAGACACACACTTATATGAAAGCATGCAATTAGTGTAGGGTGGGGGCCCCCCCCCCGAGACTTTCGGGGGAGGGGGTCCCGAGTTAACGACCCAAGCATGTCAAGCATGTTTAGTACATAGTAGCGTAAGAGTTTCATACTCTTATTCTATTATGTACTCTTGCTATGATCTATCGAAACAATCCTTCTTTTAATTGGCAGTTCAGTAGTCACAACAAAACCTTAGAGCAAACATACAAACATTATCTACACAACAGCAACAATTGTACAAAACATCAAAAGTAGCATCTCGGCAGCCCACAATATCAAAAAGGCTTAGCAGAGCAGTACATCCGATCAAGAAATTATTCAACTTAACTTTTTGTGAAAGTTTGCAAATATTACAAGACTATCCAGGCAATTAACGAGGCATAAAACTGGAACTAATTTGATAACACATAAACCATACAAACAGAACAATATATATTCCCATTAGGTCTATATATAAATACTAGAACCTAGAAATGTAGAAAAAGAAAACAACATGATACAAAACCAACTGTGAGGACACATTAAAATTCCTGGTCACAAAAGAAAGCCTTTTCACCAAAAAACAAACAAGGGACAAAATAAAATGCAACCTAAACGGTTCCATGTTCCATATAAAATGAACCGATACAGTCTGACATTGCATATTAAAATTTAATTCAACAAAATTTATTTTCAAATAATCATCAAAAATAACTTCGTGTCTTATTGGTCTGCTATACAACACAGATATATTGGTCGTTCTACTAATTTATTTTTCATTTAAAAAAAAGAGGACTACTAATTACCATTCTAAAAAATACAGAGTATGTGACTACGCTCAGAAAAAACAGCATCATATAATAATAACAACAAGAAATCTCCCCCTTTTCATGCGTACTCTCCATGTGCTTTTTATATGTGTGTATTTTGATTTGGGTAGCTAGCTTTTACACGTTTTTATGTATATGTGTATATATATATGTATATATATGTATATTTATATATGTGTATGTATAGATATGTATGTATGTATATATATATATATATATACATATTTATTTGTTAGAATGCTTGAATTCATTTATCTCCCTAACATAGTTCCTGTATTCTATGGACATTAGGCACATATATATAGAGGGGGGTACACTAGGGAGTCTTGACATGTTTGCAGGCTATATGTTTAACACATGTCTTAGCCTGTCTTAGCCTGCCTATTAGGCAGGCTAAGGGTTTTCCTGTATTCTATGGACATTAGGCACATATATATAGAGGGGGGTACACTAGGGAGTCTTGACATGTTTGCAGGCTATATGTTTAACACATGTCTTAGCCTGTCTTAGCCTGCCTATTAGGCAGGCTAAGGGATTTTCCATATATGTATTCTATGGACATTAGGCACATATATATAGAGGGGGGTACACTAGGGAGTCTTGACATGTTTGCAGGCTATATGTTTAACACATGTCTTAGCCTGTCTTAGCCTGCCTATTAGGCAGGCTAAGGGTTTTCCTGTATTCTATGGACATTAGGCACATATATATAGAGGGGGGTACACTAGGGAGTCTTGACATGTTTGCAGGCTATATGTTTAACACATGTCTTAGCCTGTCTTAGCCTGCCTATTAGGCAGGCTAAGGGTTTTCCTGTATTCTATGGACATTAGGCACATATATATAGGGGGGTACACTAGGGAGTCTTGACATGTTTGCAGGCTATATGTTTAACACATGTCTTAGCCTGTCTTAGCCTGCCTATTAGGCAGGCTAAGGGTTTTCCTGTATTCTATGGACATTAGGCACATATATATAGAGGGGGGTACACTAGGGAGTCTTGACATGTTTGCAGGCTATATGTTTAACACACGTCTTAGCCTGTCTTAGCCTGCCTATTAGGCAGGCTAAGGGTTTTCCTGAATTCTATCGACATTACGCACATAAAGATAGAGGGGGTACACTAGGGAGTCTTGACATGTTTGCAGGCTATATGTTTAACACATGTCTTAGCCTGTCTTAGCCTGCCTATTAGGCAGGCTAAGGGTTTTCCTGTATTCTATGGACATTAGGCACATATATATAGAGGGGGTACACTAGGGAGTCTTGACATGTTTGCAGGCTATATGTTTAACACATGTCTTAGCCTGTCTTAGCCTGCCTATTAGGCAGGCTAAGGGTTTTCCTGAATTCTATCGACATTACGCACATATATATAGAGGGGGGTACACTAGGGAGTCTTGACATGTTTGCAGGCTATATGTTTAACACATGTCTTAGCCTGTCTTAGCCTGCCTATTAGGCAGGCTAAGGGTTTTCCTGAATTCTATCGACATTACACACATATCTATTATATATAGAGGGGGGTACGGGGGCTTGGTTTGGGTTATGTTCTATGTTTGCTCTATTAGGCAGGTTAAGATTTTTTCAGCCTTCCTGAGACTATAGGCTCATATTTATGTAGAGGGGGTACACTAGGGACAGTTGACAGTTTTGCAGGCTATATGATTAACACATAAATTAGCCTGCCTTAGCCTGCCTATTAGGCAGGCTAAGATTTTTTCAGCCTTCCTGAGACTATAGGCACATATTTATGTAGAGGGGGGTACACTAGGGGCAGTTGATAGTTTTGCAGGCTATATGATTAACACTAAATTGGCCTGCCTGTTAAGTAGGCTAAGATATTACAATTTAAGTTAAATACTAAGATGAAATTTCTCCTTCTACGTATTTTTCACCAACGCTGAGGATACTTTAGTTCAAAATATGAAAAAAGATGTTTCACAAAACATACTAATGATACAGTTCTGTCGACTATACAGTACTAGTATTTATTTGTCATAAATTTGTCAGCATCGAAAAACGTCAAATTTCACAGTCAGCAAACTTCAAAAATTATTTTAAAAATTTAAAGACCTAAATCAAAAATCTAATTCCAACAAATCACAGTATATAAATAGACGTTTCTAACGGTAAAACCAAATGATGCCTGTAATCTTTGCCCAGTTTCGAGATTTTTTGACACTAGTCAAAAAATTGAAACTTTTTCAATTTCCTATGTTTAACACATGAGATCTCAACTTTGAAGTGAAATAACTACTGAGCCGTAAGAGATCGAACTGTAATTTAAAAAACTCGTTAAAATATATATATATATATATATATATATATATATATATATTAGGGATCGACCGGAACTCCAAAAAACTGGAACCGGAACCGGAACTGGCTTTAAAAAGCCGGAACCGGAACCGGAACCAGCTCTTTAACACTACAAAAATCGAAAATTTTTACTGACGTTTTGGACAAATTTTGCTCAATTTTTCGCTGGTTTGTAGTTACTACAACATTGTAATAACGTTTGAATTTTATTTTATATAGTTATTTCAATGCAAAAACATGAAATTGCAATTTATTAAGAGAATTTTGTCTTATAGCATAGTTAAACTTTACTATAGCTTTAAGATTTTAATTATACACGGTATAAATATGCTATATATATTGATATTATTCGAGCACATTTTCTATGAATAAACGGCATCTATATTTTACATTGTCGAATTTCGATGAATAGTTTAATCGAAAGCAAGTTGACTTAAAGGAGATTTACTGGCAGGCAAATAAAATTTAATTTCTTACTTGGTTAAGCTGACTTTTAAATTAAGCTAAATAAGTAGATATAAATTGATTCCACGAAATTTTTGCGAGCACCAACAACTGCTACTTCGACAAAATAAGTCATAAACATGACAATTAAAACAATTAAATCTAAGCTTAAACTGACATTTGATCATACAACAGTGCACTGTATAATTCTGAAATAGCGTAGGTCTACGCCAAATCTTCAAGAACTTCATAGCATTAGGTATCTTCTACCAATACTTAAATTTAAAAGTGTCGGCGGACTTGTGCTATATATCTATTAATCTGATTATACGATATTACTTATTGTTATTTTATAATGTATTAATATTCATAACAACGATACATTAGACATTATTTTTATAAATTCTAAACATTCTAACTAATGAAATAGCGCCGCAGGCGAAATTTTTTGAATAAATCATATTCTGGTTAGAAAAGAATCGCAGTTTTTCAAAAAGTTTAATAAAATTTTTGAAAATTTTAATAAAATTTTGCTTTCGATCATAGGCTAAAATTGGTTCCGGTTCCGGTACGTTTTCAGAAACCGGAACCGGAACCGGAACCAAAAAGTACCGGAACCGGAACCGGAATTCCGGTCGATCCCTAATATATATGTGAAAGGTTGAAATCAGGATCTGAAAGATGTGAAGAAAAGTGTCCAGGGCGGGGATCGAACCGCCGAGCTTTGGTTTAAGAAGTAGAACGCTCTACCACTGCGCCACATCCCCGGACATTGAGACTAGTTTATTACGCTGATTTCAACCTTTCTGGGTTGCTGATATTTAACATACTCCCCTTGCTAATTGAAATTCGGCCTCGAATTTCCAGGAATTGCAGGTCGGTCCTCAAATCAAAGCACCAATGTGGTCTAAGGGCGGCTCCCCGGCTGCCTCCTAACCCGAGGCCATATTATACTTCATTCTTCTTCAAAGCCGGGAGCCTTTACAAATCAAAGAACCATACAGCCATATACAATAACCCTTAGCACCACGAGGACCACAATATACCAAACCATCTATCTTGACCTGCAATTCCACCATTCCCAGGCATCACATACGACTTCATCTCCTCAGTGCGGTAAGGACACGGCACGGTCGCCAAATGTGAAAGGTTGAAATCAGGATCTGAAAGATGTGAAGAAAAGTGTCCAGGGCGGGGATCGAACCGCCGAGCTTTGGTTTAAGAAGTAGAACGCTCTACCACTGCGCCACATCCCCGGACATTGAGACTAGTTTATTACGCTGATTTCAACCTTTCTGGGTTGCTGATATTTAACATATATATATATATTAGTGATGTGCGCCGGAGCTCCGCTCCGACGGAGCTCCGGAGCGGAGCTCCGATTTTCGGTGCTCCGGAGCGGGCTTCTGCTCCGGAGCTCCGGAGCTCCGGGTATCCGGAGCAGCCTTGTGCAAGCTTTGAAGTTGGTAAGAAAAATTTGAAAGTATGATCTTCCTCTGAACTCTACGATTTCTCCTTACAGCACGTAAGACTGTATTGAATTTTACATATAGTTGTCGTACTCCTTAAAAATGTTTCCATTTTCCCAAGGCTGCGTTCTTAATATATACTTCTCAAGACGTTTATTTTCTCTGGGGACAATTGAAACTTGTCCATGTTCCAAATATATGAAAGAAAAATTAAATACAACTCTAATATTTAAGAATTCATTCCGTAAAACGTTTTAAATTCCGTACTTGGTATTAATTGTTCCATTAAATATTACATTTCCGTTAAATCTATTCCATGTAAACTTTGAAAAACTGCAGCTGTTTTCTTTGCTTTTTTCTTTTCTATCTTTCAGATCAATATTCTGTTAGCTGAAATTTTATATATTTCAGTTAGGTATTATACATCCTCATGATAAGTTAAATATATACGTAGTGGGTAAATGAAATTTGGTCCACACCCTTCAGATTTGCAATATATATTTTATGGATGAATTTGAAAAGTTTGGTATACATTTGATGAAATTCCTACAAGAAATATTGAGTATTTCATGGGAATATAATATCGAAATTTGCGAAATTTTGGAAAAAGTGAAACTTTAAAGTAAACTGCAGTGTAAACTAAAATGGCCTTTTACGTATGTAAACACAGCAGTATACACAATCAATTACGTAACCCAAAAATGCTGTGAAATATTGTTAAAAGCTGAACTTATTTCAAATCAAAAATACAGCGAACAAGTAATTCGTAATGTAGCAACGAAATCAGCATCTGAAAATAAACAGTTAAACGATAAAACTTTTATTGTGTTTTTATTTTATCATAAAAGTATACAGTACAGCGAGTAGGCATGCTTTTTATTGACTAAACTACATCTTTTTAGCTTAAACCAAAATTTTTGCAGTTTTGCCTTCACTAACAGTCGGAGCTCCGCGGAGCTCCGGTGCTCCGACAGCCCGCTCCGGCCGGAGCTCCGGAGCGGGCAAATGTCTCAGCGCACATCACTAATATATATATACCAAACGGAGAACAATATATATATATATATATATATTAGGGATGCACCGGGGCCTGGCCCTGGCCCCGGTAGTCAGGCCCTGGCTCCGGCCCCGGTGGTCAGGCCCCGGTACTGACCGGGGCCAAAAATTAGCAAAATTTTGTAAATTTTTGACATTTTTTGACCAAAATTTTGAATTTTCAAAAGTCAAAAAGTGTTACAAATCGTTTGTTTTCCCACCGATATGATTGAAAATAACGATAGTAACGTTTGTATATCAAAAATTATTGCAAAATTTAAATTTTCCAGAAAATTTTTGAAATTTTTCGATTTGGACCCCCAATTTCCAGGCCCCGCCCCCGGCCCCGGGGCCAAGGTGGCCCCCGCCGGGGCTACGATGAGGTCCCGGCCCCGGCCCCGGTGCATCTCTAATATATATATATATATATAGTGAAAATTAGCAAAATCGGAGATGGTCGAAAAATAGGCCAAAAATGGCCCCCCCCCTTAAGTTTGCACCATGGTGTATATCGCCCTTACTTATCTAAGAATGATTCATATATAGAAATACGCCTGATCCCTTGTATATACAGTTGTAGCAATAATCGATTTTGTGAGTGTTGTTTCTCCTCGGCATTTGGAGAAAAACAGACCGGTGGGGGAAAAACAGGGTATATATATATATTCTAAAAATGATCCCGGGTGTTCCGCTGGACACTAATTCTTACGCATTAAGGTTGTATATACATTTTTGGAAATGCTAAATAATTTGGTGCCCTTAATTTTCAGTAGAAAGCTGCTTATCGGACATACGTATATGCATTTCATGTCAACCTGAATCCATGAAATAATCGGATATCGCAGCAAAAACGGCAACAGACAGCTACCATAACACTTGCAAATGTTGTTGTTATAACTGTTTAATTAATTATTAATTGATATATATATATATATATATATATATATACAAGAATAAAAATGCTCCGATGGAGCATGAAAAATGCAATATGGGTGACACTGGGTTTTAAGCGGACAGAGGACTAGGTTTTAAAACGTTAATATGGGAGTGGCAGGTTGTAAATACCAGGAGGACTAGGTTAAAAGCGCACTAATATGGACCAGCTTCGCTGAACAACCCATATTCGCGGAAACTGTCCGGACTGATGCTGGTGGCAGTTCTTCAGTAACAGTTTACCAATTTGTGAGCATAGCTCTGCGTCTGCAACAGTTGTATTCGTAATACTTAATAATTACATAATTAATACAACTTACAACCCAACTTAATTTAATTAATTTAATTAATGCATATAATCCAACACTTAATACCACATATGCAGTAAAAATTGGTGTCACAAATCCCGCTCTGGCAGTTCAGTATACAGCGCTTGAAGTATATAAAGCATAATATTTCAAAATCAGCAAGCTCGCCTGGAAAGCTGACGAATTTAGAACTTAAGACAATAATGGTCAAATGCGGAGTGGAGCATGCGTACCCGCGAATATGGGTTGTTCAGCGAAGCTGGTCCATATTAGTGCGCTTTTAACCTAGTCCTCCTGGTATTTACAACCTGCCACTCCCATATTAACGTTTTAAAACCTAGTCCTCTGTCCGCTTAAAACCCAGTGTCACCCATATTGCATTTTTCATGCTCCATCGGAGCATTTTTATTCTTGTCCTATTTCATTTTTAAGGTTCTCAGTAAACCTTAAGCAAAATGTTAAAGCTTTATGAAAGAAACTTTAAAAATTCCCCCAATAATTACGTAACAGTCAACCAAGCCATAGAACAAAGAAGCTTGAAAAGTACCAATTTCTCCATTTTTCTTGATTTTGGCAGAAAAACCCTCATCTACTACAAATAAGAATATTTTAGAAAGTTGCAGAAAGTTATCTGTAGTTTGTTATAAGCCATATGCTGTACTTCCGCAGCACTCTACTGCAGGCGTCACTGCCAAAGTAGTAGACTTATTCGGCATGATTTGTAATGCTATTCTGCACTTGTCTGCAGAATTTCAGACGATTGCAACTTTTGTGTAGCTAGTTATATATAGGCCGTGCTGTACTTCCGCAGCACTCTACTGCAGTGCAACCAGACGCAAACGTCACTGCCAAGAAAGGAGACTTATACGGCATCATTTCCAATGCTATTCTGCACGTGTCTGCAGAATTTCAGACGATTGCAACTTTTGTGTAGCTAGTTATAGGCCGTGCTGTACTTCCGCAGCACTCTACTGCAGTGCAACCAGACGCAAACGTCACTGCCAAGAAAGGAGACTTATACGGCATCATTTCCAATGCTATTCTGCACATGTCTGCAGAATTTCAGACGATTGCAACTTTTGTGTAGCTAGTTATAGGCCGTGCTGTACTTCCGCAGCACTCTACTGCAGCGCAACAAGACGCAAACGTCACTGCCAAGAAAGGAGACTTACAAGACATCATTTCCAATGCTATTCTGCACGTGTCTGCAGAATGTCAGACGATTGCAAGTTATCTGTAGTTAGTTATAGGCCGTGCTGTACTTCTGCAGCACTCTACTGCAGCGCAACCATGTAGTAACATCGTAATAAGTATACGAAACCTATCTATAATAGTTTGTCATGTCCTAAACTATCTGTATGCCGAATTTCAAATGCCAGTGACAAATGAATAACTTGTTATCGACGGTGCTGTGTTTGGGGCAGCACATACAGCACGGTGGAAGCTAGAGAGTGCGCCAACCAACATAGCTACAGTTCCCCCTTACTACAGACACTACTATCACCAAGTTTCATATGTTTAGCCGTTTACAGTAAGTCTACAGACAGCGTGCTATGGTTGCTGCATAACTGTACAGCACGATAGCAGCACCGCACGGCGCTGCGACTATGCTCATCGTGTTCAGCGACCCCGATAACCCTTATATGCGTCCCACTATATGGCCCAAAACAGCATATTTAGGCCTATTTTTGACTATTTCCTGTAGAGTTGGGACTTAGAAATTTTCCGAAAATGGCTATTTGGCCGGACCAACTTTGGGCCGGCCGCCTGAACGATCCCGGACAGATATCGAAAATCGCCCTCGTTATGACACGCTACCTATCCCAAAGTTTCTTATGCAACTAGCCGCGTCTCTCTAGCTTGTTCCCTGAGCCCTGTAGCCGTGACACAAAATTGGCCTTTTTTGGCCATCTTAGCGGTCAGGCCACCTTTGGCCGGCCGCACAGGTGGCCGGCCGGGCCGGGCAGCGGAAAATTGTCCAAAAGGTACGTTAACACAAATACTACTCTCAGAAAAACCAAACTTCACCGGCTGAAAATGCCCACATCGTTCAGTTAGTGAGTTAGACTAAAACGGCTTCCCCAAGCGTGACTTACACGGAAAAAAAAAAACAAACGGACCTAACTTGTCCGGAAGCGAAAATTTTCAAAGTTGAAAATTTTGACCAAAACTTTTTTGCTACTTGTTGTACTCGTCGTGCTGATTCCAGCGATACCAAATTTGTCTAGTTTGGTTGAGTATTTAGCTGGCACGGTGCTCGAACGGGTCTCTAAGGGCCGCGCTGGAGCCTTTTATCCCCTTTTTTGGGGGCGCCGCCCCCATTAAAATTTTTTTCCTCCAAATCATATGTATATACACAGGAAACATATTCCCAAGCCTGTTTAGGAAGTGCCCGCCGGGACTTGAACCCGGGACCCCCAGACTCGAAGGTCTGGGTTGCTCTGCCGCTGAGCTACGGTCACGCCAAAGAAGGAACAGGCCTGGACATATTTACAGAAACTGTCTACACGACGGAAGAAAACAGATCTAGGAAAACAAAACGAAAGTTGCGGAAAAATGAACTGACGACAACGACATGACATCTGAAAGCTTTTATATACGTAATTCAAATTCGATAGAATTAAAAAAAACTGGAGAAATTTGAAGTCCAAAACTTAAGATTTTAATTTGAGAAACAGGAAAACTAAGGGAACCAACATTGAAAGACCACCTACAAGTGAAGGACCCAGACTTTAATTATGGGGGGGGGGGGGGCGCGATAGTAATCCCCTATAATATGGGTGTAAAAGGCGCTGCGCAAGGCGCTGAGACTTGTTCGAGCACGGTGCCAGCTAAATTTTGGTCAGAAAGTTTCGTCAAAGTCAGAACTTCGAACATTATAGCATCAAATTTTCGAGCTAGAAGCTTCAAAAATGCTCAAAGTTGGCATATTTTGAGGTTTTTAATGGTTTTAAAGCATTCTCTTTCCTATAGAAGCATTAGTTACGCCTTCCTGAAGCATACGAAAAATTTTAAAATTTAGTCACTATGTTTTTCCCCGCTCTGGTGGACCCTATGTGGGGGAAAACATGGTCCAAATTTTTTTTACTGGGTGCACGTAGGGGGAAAACCTCTATTGCCATGTGATAGAGCAAGTCAAATTATGCCCGAATGCCAATTTATATAGTGGCCAAAGTTCGATGGTTGGTTAGATATACACTATGGCAAACTTTCGAAAATCCTTAGCATTTTGGCCAATTTTGGGACGTCAACTTTGGTCAAGAATATACTGCACTTACAGAATCGAACTCAGAAACCATTCTGGTACTGCATGGTATAGTTTAAGACTTGCTCTTTCTAATGGGCTATACTAGGGAGCTGCAGCTGCTATGGTTGGGGAGTAGGCGACCATGTTTTCCCCCCCTCTTTTCCGGCATGTTCCCCCCCTGACTATACGTGACAGCTAAGGAGACTGCCTTCTGCATACACACAGAGGGGCTCTATAAACAAATTGAGGAGCAAACGTAGTATTATAGCACGTCTGTATCTTTCAATACAATGGGACAAAGTCAAGGATCAAAACTTCCCATTCATCCGTCATGGGAAAATCACAAAAATGGACCTTACGGACGAACTGCCCATCGTTATAAGCTGATATTTACTATGCTTGCCATGTCTAATCAACTGACAAAATATGAAGAAAATTGGTTTTCAAGTTTGTCCGCTGACAACGACTCAATATCTGAACTACTCAGAAATCGACTCATATATATATATATATATATATAAATATATTATAAATATATTATATATATAAAATATATGCATACATATGTATGTATATATTATATAATATAGACAAATTTGGGAAATTTTTAAAAATTGTTTATTTTCGGCAGTTTAAGCATCCTATAGAGTGGAAAACGTGGTTTTCTTGTATTTAGAGCAAAACTAAACCCATTTTAAGGTACAAATAAGCATTTTTTGCCAAAATTGAAAATTTGGCTTGAAATGGCATCACGTCCGATTTCGACCC
>JASAND010002329.1:0-24622 GCA_030248195.1 Trissonchulus latispiculum
TCAAAAATTTCAAAGTCCCAAAAAATTTGCAAGGAATCTAGGGTAGGTTTGGACGCTCTTCAAGATAGGCTATTAAAATCCGATTAGCTCATACAGGTAGCCCACACTGGGAGTGGGTTTTCCCCCATATTAGAATGGGTTTTCCCCCGCTTGACTATATATTCCTTTCATTTGGTGCAGAATTCCTTGAAAAAACGATCAGTTAGAAAATATGTCGTCTCAACTACTATTTATTCTGAAATTGTTTAATGAAGAAACAAGCTTTATATTTTGAACTAAATGTAAATTTTGCTGATGCTGCCAATTTCGTTTGATTTTTTTTAGTTTGATCTATATCGGGTCGCCAAGTTCGATGACATAAAGTTCTAGCCAAAAAATCTAGCTAAAAACTTACCAGAAAAATCTAGCCCTAAAGAAGTTCCAGCCAAAATCCGAAAATGAGGATTTCCCTTATGCCTATGTAAGGTTTTAGGCCTTATGCCTTAGGCCTTGTAAGCCTTTATGTTTGTAAGGTTTTAGAACGCATTATTAAGGATGAAATAGCTCATTTTCTTAAACAGCATGGCCTTCTTACTCGCAGTCAACATGGATTTCTTAGTAATAGGTCTACACTGACAAATCTCTTAGAAAGCTCCAGGTCTTGGTTTATAGCAAAAAATGAAAGAAAATCTGTTCATTCTGTTTATATAGATTTTGCAAAAGCTTTCGACACTGTTTCACACCAGAAATTAATCTATAAGCTGGAAAAGTATGGAATAAGTGGCAATGTTTTAAAATGGATAACCGCGTTTCTGACAGGAAGAAGCCAGAGGGTTAAGGTTGGAGATTACCTTTCCTATACTGGGAGGGTAAACGAGTGGTGTACCTCAGGGATCTGTCCTTGGACCTCTTTTGTTTTTGCTTTATATTAATGACTTACCAGACTGTATAAGAAATGGAGAAATTTCACTCTTCACTTCACCTAAACGGTAAGTAGGCAATACATTATTCACGGTACCACAGACAAAAACAAAACATTTATTAAGAGCAATATTTAGCTGCCATAGTCTGGACCAGGGGCGCAGCCAGGGGGCATGCGGGGCATGCGGCCGCATGCCCCGTCAGGATTCATTCGGAAGTAAGAAAAGTTAACCAGACGAAAGGAAAAAACTATAGTACGACCAAAAAATGTGTGTACAAACTTCGACCGTTTATAGCAGATTAACCTTCGGAGTAAACCCCAACAATGTATATATTTTTAGAATCCTTAAAAACTCGAGATTTCGAAAATCCGGAAAATTCCAGAATTCCGTCTTTCATTCTCGGAAAATCTAAAATTTTTAGTTTTTCGCCAAATTTTTATCTCAATCAAAATTTTGTTTTCACGATCAAATAGACCTGGTCCCGCTGCATATTTTTGCTCCTACAAGTTTTTCACGAAAATGCACCCAGTTTCCGGAATTCCGGGTTTTCAAAATTTCCGGATTTTAAAAATTTTCTCCAATACCCCACAATATTGGTATCATTCGAAAGCTCTTGATGAGCTGAACAAATCTTGTAATAGAACCAACTCGCAGAAATGAGCCCAGTTCTCGGAATTCGCTAGAACCTTCCAAGCTAGAGTGAAATCCGGGATTCGTGAATTTCGGGAATTTGGTGCATTTTCAGACATTGGTTCTATTACAAGATTTGTTCAGCTCATCAAGAGCTTTCGAATGATACTCATATTGTGGGGTATTGGAGAAAGTTTTTAAAATCCGGAAAATCCGGTTTTTTCGAATTCCGGGAAATGTGTGCATTTTCAAGAGTTCATTCTATTACAAAAGTTGTTCAGCACGTTAAGAGCTTTCGAATGATACCCATCTTGTGGGTATTGGAGAAATTTTTTAAAATCCGGAAATTTTGAAAACCCGGAATTCCGGAAACTGGGTGCATTTTCGTGAAAAACTTGTAAGAGCAAAAATATGCAGCGGGACCAGGTCTATTCGATCGTGAAAACAAAATTTTGATTGAGATAAAAATTTGGCGAAAAACTAAAAATTTTAGATTTTCCGAGAATGAAACCCGGAATTCCGGAATTTTCCGGATTTTCGAAATCTCGAGTTTTTGAGGATTCTAAAAATATATACGTACATTGTTGGGGTTTACTTCAAAGGTTAATCTGCTATAAACGGTCGAAGTTTGTACACACATTTTTTGGTCGTACTATAGGTAAAAGCAAAAATTTTGCGACTTCGCTGCTAACTAAATCTATCTGTCCTTTGAATACCAGAATAATGTACTGGTGTGAGCACTAGCGTAGCCAGAACAAATTTCCGGGTGGGGATTGCATTGCATTGCAAAACTTTTTCTGGGGTCTGGAGTTCGAAGCGCCGCAGAAGCTAAGAAATTTTTCTATTTCGTGGCGTTTGTAGAATTTCTACAAATCACTCTTTGAAATTAAAAATACGTAAGGCCCAGCACGTGTTCGTGCACCCAAATGATACAAAAGATTGTCAAAATACACCAAATAGGGAAACACTTATTTAGCGCCGAAGGCGCAAAAATTCCTTGAAAAATGGGCGTTTTCCACGTGGCAGGGGGAAATTCCTGGAGGATCCACAATTACGCATTTATTTTCTGCATTAATTTTATTATAAATTTATTAAACAAGCTGAAAGTTTTGAAAGTAAGCATTTAGCAAAAGATTGCCGTTTTTGGCTATCCGAATTTTTGAAAAATTGGATTCCTATCGCACTGGCGGATCCAGGTCTCGGTGGTGGGGGGCAGTAAAATTTTTGTCAGCGGCTCCGCTCCCCAGAAGTTGAAGAAATTTTTTGTTTTTGCAATAAAATCGGTCTTCGGACCTTTAATTCTTTTCATACTGAAGAACTGAGAAAATGCTATCCTGCAACTCAAAAACTGCAATCCCCCCGCCCTTAAAAAGTTCTCAAAATTTCAAATTGTTTTGAGTTGGTAAGGAGCGACCAATGGGATCAGGCTAAGTTTTGTTCCCGAGTTTACCGAAGACTCTCATGGCGGGGTTTAGTCCCATCATGGAATAGTTGCGCTTCCCCAGCCCTAACTTTTAATTCTATTGACCACTAGTAACAAAAATGCCCTAACGGTCATTGCTAAAGGGGAGAATAGGGAAATGTGGCTAAAGCGGAAAAATGCCAATAGTTTCGAGCAGATTAGTGTCTATCCAGCGCCTAAAATGATTGAAACCAGCTTTTTGGTGCAGAATAGGGAATCTAGTCAGCGCCTAAAATGATAGAAACCAGCTTTTTGGTGCAGAATAGGAAATCTAGTCAGCGCCTAAAATGATAGAAACCAGCTTTTGGTGCAGAATAGGGAGAATCTAGTCAGCGCCTAAAATGATAGAAACCAGCTTTTTGGTGCAGAATAGGGAATCTAGTCAGCGCCTAAAATGATAGAAACCAGCTTTTTGGTGCAGAATAGGAAATCTAGTCAGCGCCTAAAATGATTGAAACCAGCGTCTGGGGTAGAATAGGCGCCTCTCTCCATCCACCCTATTCGCGTGAAGTGCTCAGATACTAAATCACAATGGCGTAAGAAAAACGCACTGACATGAGATGACAGCACAAGATAAATGTAATCAGTATTGAACACCATTCGCAGGTCAGTATTGCGCACAAAGAGCTGAAGTGCGCTAATTGCAAAGTAACGTGTTCTCTGGTGTACTAAAAGCAATGAATAGTTAGCAGACGTCAGGCGAGACTAGTTACGTGCCGCACCGTTAAAATACGTACTATTTCTGTCTTCTATTCATTCATAATTCTATATTCTTGTGTAAACATTCGTAACCCGAACGTACACATATACGTACGTAGACTGCATCATGCTAAATTTAGTTCAATCTCAACTGCTGTATACGTACCTACTCGGGTGCAAACTATGGTTAGCATAATGCGTAATTTCATTCATTCAACTGTACATAAATATGTGAAGGATACCAGCTATTGTCACTAATGACGTATCACCCTAACACCTACAGGAAATTGCTTTCCTGTACACCTACAGGAAACTGCTTTCCTGTACTCCGCGAGAAACTGCTGGAAAACGTATCTACGTATATACGTGCAGGCAAATTTGAACAAAGCCATTGGTGAGTTAACTTTACGAGAAATCTTCGAGTTCACGCGAATAGGGTGGATGGAGAGAGGCGCCTATTCTACCCCAGACGCTGGTTTCAATCATTTTAGGCGCTCACTAGATTTCCTATTCTGCACCAAAAAGCTGGTTTCTATCATTTTAGGCGCTGACTAGATTCCCTATTCTGCACCAAAAGCTGGTTTCTATCATTTTAGGCGCTGACTAGATTTCCTATTCTGCACCAAAAAGCTGGTTTCTATCATTTTAGGCGCTGACTAGATTCCCTATTCTGCACCAAAAAGCTGGTTTCTATCATTTTAGGCGCTGACTAGATTCCCTATTCTGCACCAAAAAGCTGGTTTCAATCATTTTAGGCGCTGGATAGACACTAATCTGCTCGAAACTATTGGCATTTTTCCGCTTTAGCCACATTTCCCTATTCTCCCCTTTAGCAATGACCGTTAGGGCATTTTTGTTACTAGTTTCTTGCATTTTTCCGCTGTAGATCCTGCATTTTTCCGCTTCACAAATAAACCACGCAGAATCCTTCAACCAAAGTGATCGATAAACTAATCTCTAAAACTGGAAATAATGTTTAAGACTCAAATTTAAAACCTAACATGAACTGTACAACAAATAACTAACCTATAATTAACCAAGATTAATGTAAGGAAGACGACAACACTTTACTTTGATTAGAAAAATTAAAAGTGTACATATGTATTGAATCAGATCGCAATCATAAAAGTATATATACTATACTAAACAAAACAAGAAACTAATGTAATCAAACTGCTCAAAAGTGAAGAAATCTTAGCAACGCAAGACGAAAGAAAAATAAAAACAGGTAAACAGCTGCCAGTTTTTCAACCTTCTATAAATAGTTTCAATTACTCTTCAAGACTACCTAAGAAATTAAGCCATCCAAAAACCTCGGTGTAAACAACAGAAAACAAGATGGAACATCTTTAAAAGCTTGCACTATGAACTATGAAACACGTATGTATAGAAAATACCACGGAAAGATAAAAATTGCAAGGACACAAGTTTCAGGTTGTCGGTTTTAGAGCGAAAACACCGCAAATAAAGACAATACCGACCGGATAAAAACCAAAACAGTCAAAATGCAGACAGGCTAATTGCCACTCCCACCTTCTGAATCGATTAAGTCAAATAGTAGCAGAGTAACTAAATTCAGAGAAATGTAAGCAAAGAACAAAAAACTCAGCCGCAACAAATTATCAGGGGCCCCAATCGCCTTGTACATCCCCAACAAAGTCCCAACAGCCTCAACTGGGAAAGACATTTACACATAAATAAAATCAAGAATCATAATAAGCAATATATAATGCCACAATGTGTACTGATGACGCCGTAAAGCTACCACAATAAGACTATCAAAAAGTTGAAATCCAAGGCTCATTCCTAATACATATAAGGCAGACCCAAATAAGTAAGGCACAGTTAGTCACGCAAATCGTTGGCACAGAAATAAAACGAAATGAGAAATTAAATGAAAACGCATCCAGGTATTAGGAAAAAAGAATGCTACCCATAAATCTATAACCCAAGCAACCACAGCATAAGTGAGACAATAAGCAAGAATCTCAACGTCAAAAACAATATATATACGTATATAATTCAAAATAGCAAACAAGGCAAAGACTAAGCAAAAGCAGTGTAACCACATACGTTCTAGGTTAAAACTATGCAAAAACATAAAATACAGTCGGCACTGGGCCAAAGCAACCGGAATAGACTGGTAATAGTGACCAGATAAAGATAAAATACTACCAACAAAATAAAGCTGCCAACTAGGGATGGGCGAGGAAAAAAAGGACTGGAAAAAAAAGGTTTTTTTCCGTTTTTTTCCATTTTTTTCCGATGGGGTGGAAAAAAATGGAAAAATATTCCTAATGTTATTTTGACGATTTTTACAATGAAATATCATGTTTTCTGAGCTTTTCCTGCAATTTCACACTATTTACAACCTTTTCCGTGGGTCATAGTAGGTGGGGGTATGTTAAATCTGACGAAATTGTATTTGGGTTTTTCCGCGCATCGGAAAAAAATGGAAAAATATTCGGGACATGTTCTGAAAGTTAATTTATGACCTCAGAACATTAAGAAACTATCAAAAACAGTGTTTAATGAGGTAAAAATACGATATTCATGAATTTGAGCTAATTTTTGGATTTCACATTTTTCCCTTGGAATGTGGAAATTATTGCATAACTCAGGTAGTGTTATATAATAATTCCATACCTAACAGTTTAGTGTTCAACCAAAACTGTTAAAAAATCTAGAATTGTTTACTTTACGAAGCGCGTTACCTACGAAAACCACAAACTGGGTCTAGTATAACCGCCAAGGTATACAGAAGTCACCTGTCCTTTGCTTTACAGCGTCACCCGCTGAAAATATTTGATTCCTATAATCAATACTGGAATCTTTTTAAGCGCTTGTGTTATTGCATTACCCTTGTGGGGCTACTAAATATCGTGAAAACTGCTTCTGCGCATGCAAAAACATGAAATAACGCAACTTTTAGCACATTGTGTAATTTTGGAGTGACCGGAAAAAAAAGGAAAAAAATGGAAAAAAATGGAAAAAAACCGGAAAAAAAGGTTTTTTTTCCGGCAATCTTTTTTTTCCGGAAAAAAACCAACCCTACTGCCAACATAAGAAATTCTACATAACGCCAGAAAAAGAGAAAAGTCAGAATAGCAAATTTACATTTGAAAGCTGTACAAATTACAATATATACGTACTGTACAGCAACAGAAACCTATCTGCATTATTCTGAAACACGAGATCCAATCGTCGGCAATTATTAAGCTCCAAAATGCAGTAATACTTACTTATAAAGCACAAAAACAAAGACGCAGTGTCCACAGTGAATACCAAATTTACATCTAAGTTGAAAATATTAAACAAAGCAAATATATACATGTACTTTACAGCAACAAAACTTGTCTACATGATTATGAAACATGATATCCAATCATTGGCAATTATTAAGCTCCAAAAACAGTATATATATAATACAAATTTTAAAAAAAGTCCAACTGGAATGAAAGTTATGTGGCCGGTATTCCAGCTGCACACAGTAACTGTAGCCATGTTGATTTTAATCCAGACCCATCTCAGCAAACAGGAGGATGCCTGAAATAAAAAATGCACCAAAATAAAAAACCTAAACCATAGAAAGTACACAGTATACTTGATTCGCTCACAGATGTAAATTTATATTGGTAATACTCATCCCCTCAATGAAGCGAACACTTCCCGTCCCTCTTTCCCAGAAAAGCCAGACCAGATAACTCACAGCAAAATCGAAAAAGCTGCTAAGCTGAATACACGCGAATAGGTTAGTTAGTTAGGATATCCCTGCTTCGTGAAACACTATACTTCGGCTCACGACCGTGACGGTTAGTCTTCCTGTCGTGTAATGTACGCATCATGAAAGCTTTAAGTCGACAAATGACATACCAATGTAATAGTTTGCCCCTTCCAGAATAACGCGAACCACGCCATAATGCTTATAACACTAAACACTTTTCGCTAATATTCAGCAACAACTAACCTACCAACCCCCCACTTACCAACTGCCTACTTTCCAGGAAGGTAGCAGGTATTGGTCATCATCAGTTTTCCAAAGGTAACCCTAATCGTCTTAGATCCCAACACTAGCGTAGCCAGAAAAAAATTTCGGGGGGGAATGCAAAAATTTTTGGGGGGTCTGGGGCGGAGCCCCCCAGAAGCTGAGAAATTTTTCTATTTTGTGACCTTCGTAAAATTTTTACCTAGCATTCTTTGAAATTACAATAATATTTAAGGCACAGTGCTTGTTTATGCACCTAAATAATGCAGAATTTGGTCATAGTAGACCAAATAGGGTAATTGGAACTCATTTTTTAGTGCGAAAAACGTATTAAAATGGTATAATACACGTATTTCGCGCCGAAGGCGCGAAAATTTTTTGAAAATAGGCGTTTACACACGTGGCAGGAAAAAATTCCTGGGGGGCAACACAATTTCGGGGGGGAGAATTCCCCCCATCCCCCCCCTGGCTACGCGCCTGGATCCCAATACGTCTTTTATTATACATCACGTCGTACAGGAAGCGGATCACAGGGCTTCGCAGACTCCACAGCAGCATCCGCAATGTCGCCTGACGCTTCGTCTGAACTGTCAGACAACTCCACATCTCCTGCAGATATCTCATCCTTCCGTCGCTTCTTGTAATATCTATGCTGCTTCCTCGCGCGATCCGATTTTCGCTTACGTTTACCCATTTCTAAAACAACAACCGAACTCCACAAACAACAACCCTTGCTCTGTATCATATAACATTTTCATTATACAGTTTGCAATTTAACAACTTTCCCCTATCTGCAGCCTACGCGTCTACCACCCCAAACTCTCTGCAACCTACCCATTATAAAACTCTTCAACTAATACCACACCACACAACCCCACACATCCCTTCTGCCAGACGTAAACCAAATTAGACTACGTCCACATATTTGCAACTCAGAGCCACTAATTATACAATTCTCTCCCGAAGACAGGTACCGTTACTGGAAACACAGTGCCTATATAATTTGTACTCCTCACATCCCACCCTAAATATTTTCAAACACCTCGATAATAATCCTAGGCAACGTTCCAACATATAAAAACTACAATTAAAAAACCCACCACAAATTATGAATCAAATTCCTTCAAGGCAAGAGCACAGCAGCACCACTGTAACAACCGAACACATCACTATCAGCCAGCACCCTAAAACAAAAAACCAAACAAAACGCTTTACGCATGACCTTTATTAAGGTTGAGCAATCAGTAATACAGCTATAATTAAGTCCAATAACGAATAAACTGAACTACATCTAATTCTAAATTCCAACCTACCATTCGATCAGGAACACCAACAGTAGCATAGTCCGAAAATTTTTTATCTCCACTCATTCAGCATATGAGACGCCAAAATTACTCGAAACGCAGACGTTATCTACAAAAAGGGCACAGAAGAACCCTATAGCAGGTTTCAAGCCTTCCCGGATACCGATTTCCCGCGCGCCCCCGCCCCCGACCATGGGCCTGCCTGCTATCACTTCCACGTTACCCTGTACAGGAAGCCTTCGTCAATAAAAATCCCCCACATCGCCCTACACAAGACCTACACAAATACTTTAGATAGCAATAAGTAGCAAAGCACACTAACCTTCTCACCCAAACTCCACTCTACTCAGCACCACCACCAGTTACCACAATTTGATCCAGAGTTCAAAGCAATAATAGCTGACGACAAGAAATCAAAGCAATCCAAAATTGGCTATGTATACGTATATATAATTATGTACAATTTCCTGTACTTCCCTAAATCACAAACCAAGTATAATCTTCCGGGCTTATTCTATGCTTATTCTCTCGGGGAGAGCGCGGGATGCTGCTTGGGAGGGGGAGGGACTGTAAAAGTCACGGATTTTGCTGACAAAGGACAAAATTTGACCCCTTAGGGGTACTTTTCTTTTCAGGGAGGGGGACCTACATTTCGGGGAAAGAGGAGCGGGCAAGTCTTTTGTGGGGCGAAACCCCAATCTCCCCCGCTTGAATTTTGGGAGCGGGCAGCTCTTTTCTAAAGCCATGCCCCAATCCCCCCGCTAGAATAAGCCCAGATCTTCTGAGTCTGCACAGATATAGAGTTGCCGAAATTGACAACTTCGCATCCCTTCCTTTGCCACCAATCCGAACCAACCATCTGCTTCAAATGACAATGATGTATGATCCCTAAACAAAAAACTACACCCAAACAAATGCAATATAGGTAACACACTCTTCATCAAGTACTAGACGAATAAAAAATCCTAGCTCTAATATTGTGCTTAACCGGCCCATACTACGCACACTACACATTACAGGCGCTCCTACAACGATATCATATAATCACGCAATTTTCTGAGAATGGCTGATGATGTGCGGAAGGGGGGGGGGGGGGTGGCGGCGCCGCGTGGGGACGCAGAGATTTAAATAGCAGGCTCTTATATGCGAATTTGTGAACGCAAATGAGTGTTTAATGCAGTTCTCTGATCGGTAGCCGATATTGGGGGGGGGGCAGCGGCGCGCGTGGAGACACAGAGATTTAAATAATTTTAAATTTAAATAATTTTTGACCAGTCCGGACCCTGGCCAGAGCGCCACAGGCCGCTGGGGCCACTTTGGAGGGGTCCTCCAATGACAAATAATGTTCGCCTCACCAAGGGCTTTCATTTTATACCAAACATGGCCACTTTTGGAAAAATCGATTTTTGACCATTTTTGACCAGTCCCGACCCTGGTCAGGGCGCCACAGGCCGCTGGAACCACTTTGGAGGGGTCTTCGAATGACAAAAAATGTTCGCCTCACCAAGCGCTTTCATTTGATACCAAACATGGCCACTTTTAGAAAAATCTATTTTTGACCATATCGGACCGGTCCGGACCCTGGCCAGGGCGCCACAGGCCGCTGGGGCCACTTTGGAGGGGTCCTCCAATGACAAAAAATGTTTGCCTCACCAAGGGCTTTCATTTGATACCGAACATGGCCACTTTTGGAAAAATCGATTTTTGGCCATTTTGGACCGGTCCGGACCCTGGCCAGGGCGCCACAGGCCGCTGCGGCCACTTTGGAGGGGTCCTCCAATGACAAAAAATGTTTGCCTCACCAAGGGCTTTCATTTGATACCAAACTTGGAAATTTTTTAAAAAATCGATTTTTGACCAGTCCCGACCCTGGTCAGGGCGCCACAGGCCGCTGGGACCACTTTGGAGGGGTCCTCCAATGACAAAAAATGTTCGCCTCACCAAGGGCTTTCATTTGATACCAAACATGGCCACTTTTGGAAAAATCGATTTTTGACCATTTTGGACCGGTCCGGACCCTGGCCAGGGCGCCACAGGCCGCTGGTACCACTTTGGAGGGGTCTTCCAATGACAAAAAATGTTCGCCTCACCAAGGGCTTTCATTTGATATCGAACATGGCCACTTTTGGAAAAATCGATTTTTGGCCATTTTGGACCGGTACGGACCCTGGTCAGGGCGCCACAGGCCACTGGGGCCACTTTGGAGGGGTCCTCCAATGACAAAAAATGTTCGCCTCACCAAGGGCTTTCATTTGATACCAAACATGGCCACTTTTGGAAAAATCGATTTTTGACCATTTTGGGCATGGTCCACGGTCCGGACCCCTGGCCAGGGCGCCACAGGGGTCTGGGCGAAACCTACTATAGCCCACGTGGTAGTGCTCCCGCAGCCCACCCCACACCCCCCATATGAAAGCTGTATCTGCAGCGGATCTTTCTATGGAAGAGGTTAAAGTTGGACCTGCGACACGGTAGGGGCCCACCGCCATCAGGGTGCCCCCCAGCCCCACGGATAGGCGCTAGAGCAAAACTAATGGGCCATTTAGATTCACCATATAGGGGTTCCTATTCGGATACGAAACCTCAGCCCAGCAGCTCTTATGTATAGGGCTGCCTACTCCGTAGGCCCAGACCCCCCTTTTACACGTTAACTAGTGACCCCTGGCCAGGGCGCCACAGGAGGTCTAGCAGCAAATCCTCGCTTCGGTCACATGTTCACGTTAGGGTGATGCTATAAATCCAATATGAGCACCTGGCTATGAGGGCACCTCTCTGTAGACTGACTAATAAATTTTCGGACTTAGTTTTTTTCCGGGGGGGGGGGGGTCAAAATCGCAAAATCCTAGGAGTACACAGACCTATGGGGGGGTCCTAGCGCGAAAAAAAAATTCGCCCAGAATTGCGGGGGATTCTATCCACAAAAATAGCAAAACCTTATAGAAATTTTTTGTCCTCCGACCTCTAGGGTGGGTGGAAAAAAAAAAAGGAGAAAACATGCAAGCGGCCAAAGCACCTAATTTGCATATCTCGAGATTGGCTCGACCGATTCGGCTCAAATTTTCACAGCATGTACCCCTGCCCATAGGCTCTTCACACAGCGAGTTTGAGCCCGATCGGTCCACTCCTCCGTGACTTATTAAAAAAACAGATTCCAAAAAGCCGCAAACTCCCTTAATTTCCCTATTCTAGGTAGTGCGCTAACGCGCACTACCTGAATAATTATAAAATGGAGAGTTTCAGTCTGGGTTTATTTTAGGCAAAAATAAGTGGAGGGAGAGTGGGGGGGAAATCGCTGGAAATCGCAGGAAAAAATTTGGTCATGTTTTTGCAAAAGCTACAATTTCTATGATAGCAGCGTACGGGGTAGCAGTTAGAAGATTATAATGTCACGGATGATCGGTCTCGACGAGACCTTCAAATTGACACCCATAGTTTAATTTGACGGATTACGTAGCTCAAGAAATGGCGGATTATTTGATTTCTGCAAAAATGACAAGTTTTCAACGCCAAAATAGGAAAATCGACAATAGCTCACGATAGCGAAAAGCTACAAAGGTATATATATACAAGTAGAAAAAATGCTCCTTGCAGTCGCATGAAAAAGTTAATATGAGCTATTATGGCTAACATTTAAACGTGCTGAGGACAAGATTTAAAATGTTTAATATGAGCCAACATCTAAATAAGTAGAGGACAAGATGTAAACGTCTAACATGAGCCGCTACGTTTCTCTTGGGCTCATATTGACGCTCACTTTGGTTACGCCTGTGGCACGTGTCCTCTAAACAGACATTGTTAAACCTAGCCAGAAAAGACTGAATATTAATACTGGCGCATACGTTTTAAGCAAATATCAGAATTGCCTGATTTTTCAACTTCGCTTCAAAACATTTGTTTGTTTTTCGACGTTGCTTCTAGATCTCACTATACGTATGTATATACATGTATATAAATTATTAACAAAAGCAACCAATATAAACCAGAATAAGGCAATAAAAATTAGAACTGTCACAGACGATACTTACCTAGTGAGATTTCATCCAGCCATACAATCCTTGCATATGCAAACCGTTCTAACCTTTTGACTATCTGAAGAAAGCCTTTGTATATAAAAAATATATTAGTCATTTCATTTGCGTCAATATGAGCCCAAGAGAAACGTAGCGGCTCATGTTAGACGTTTACATCTTGTCCTCTACTTATTTAGATGTTGGCTCATATTAAACATTTTAAATCTTGTCCTCAGCACGTTTAAATGTTAGCCATAATAGCTCATATTAACTTTTTCATGCGACTGCAAGGAGCATTTTTCCTACTTGTCCTTATCCAATTTTTGGTAGTGTAAGATCCCCCAACCACAACGCCGAAAAACGCTGTTCCAGGGGGTTTGACCAGTGGTCAATAGGCCACCTAGACCGTAGTGACCAGTGGTCACTTCTGTCGGTTTCGAAAATATGCCCATTGAAACGAGCACAGTCGATTTACTATATATGCCCCCAACCAAACCGCAGAAAAACGAAGTTTAAGGGGTTTGACCATTGGTCAATAGGCCACCTAGACCAGTGGTCACTTCCGTCGGTTCCGAAAATATGCCCATTGAAACGAGCATAGCCGATTTACTATATATGCCCCAACCAAAACGCTGAAAAACGAAGTTTAAGGGGGTTTGACCATTGGTCAATAGGCCACCTAGACCAGTGGTCACTTCCGTCGGTTCCGAAAATATGCCCATTGAAACGAGCATAGCCGATTTACTATATCTGCCTCCAACCAAAACGCCGAAAAGCGCTGTTTTAAGGGGTTCGACCACTGGTCAATAGGCCCCATAGACCGTAGTGACCACTGGTCACTTCCCTCGATTTCGGCAATATGCCCATTGAAACTAGCGTAGTCGATTTACTATATATGTCCCCAACCAAAACGCCGAAAAGCGCTGTTTTTAGGGGTTCGACCACTGGTCAATAGGCCCCATAGACCGTAGTGACCACTGGTCACTTCCCTCGATTTCGGCAATATGCCCAATGAAACGAGCGTAGTCGATTTACTATATATGCCTCGAACAGAGATCGGCAAGGCCAAAGTCTGCAGCCTACACCAGTCATGGCTGTTGCGTAGTCCTTCGTACGTTTTCAGGGGGGGGGGGCGGAGGGGAGAAATTTTCGGGGGGATGGTTTGCGGGGTTTTTTTACCGGGGGGGGGGGGTTGGCGCCGCCGCCCCCCCCCCACTTTTTGGGTCCCCCCATTCGACCCCTCCCCACTTTTTTGCTTCCCCCCACTCACCCTAAGGCAGGCCCGCACCCAAGATTTCGAAAAGGGGAGTCCAAGCTAAAATGCAACGGGGGGTCGTTGGGGCGGAGCCCCCACAGAAGTTGAAAATTTTTGCATCTTTGCCCGAAAACAGTATATATATTGGACGTTGATTTCTTGCAAAAAGTAAATTATCGCTCCGACGGCGCGAAAATTTTTTAAAAATAGCGGTGTTTGCCATAAAAACAGCAAACATTTTCCATTTTGTCATCCCAAAAGGGGGGTCTAGGCCGCCTGAACCCCCCGTAGGTGCGGCCTTGCCCTGAGGTGCCCAGAAAATGCCAAATTTTTAGGGTTTTTGGTCAAAATTTTCAACTTCGCCGGAAATGTTTTGTCAAAAATCGTCCATTTTGGTGCCAAAACTTAATTTTTAAGCACATTTGAGCTTAGTTATAGCATGTAGAAAACAGGCTTTTATACGGTATTTTTGGCAGTTTTAGCGCATTTTATTCCACCCCCCACTTTTGGACCTCCCCCCCACTAGTGGGGGGCTCCCCCCCACTCGTCCACCCAACTTATTTTTGCCTAGAAGAACCCCAGTTTTGTATGTAGTCCTCTGGCTTATCCCTTGGCAATTTTTTCTGGGGGGGGGGCTTCATGAGGGCCCCCCCCATCGATGGGGGGGGGGCTCACCCAAAATGAGGGGGCATATTTTAGAAATTTTTTCGAATTTTTGTGGGTTTTTTGCGTACTAACTGCTAAAAATCGCTAAAACATGACTAATTTTAGGTGTTTTTTAAGCTAAAATAGCGAAAATTTAGTCAAAAATCCGGCGAAGCCGGAAAATTTGTTGAAAATTTAGGGTAAAAATGGTAAAATTTGGCAAGTTTGGGGGTTATGGGCGAGGTCGGAATTTATTGGGGGCTTTTCATGGGGGGCTCCTCGAATGGGGGAGGTCGCTGAATGGAGGGCGGCCCCCTACCCCCCCCCACTAGGGATAAGCCAGGTCCGTCGTACTTCTGACAAAACTGATGTTCTAGTTAAACTATTAACACCGGTTTAGTTCGCGTACTACGGACTAAATACTGCGCAGTCCGTTGCCCGTGTACTACACATTAAAGACTACGCAGTGCGTAGTCCGCGTACCATGGACTAAATACCGCGCAGTCGTAGTCCGCGGACTAAGCTGTACTACGCATTAAACACTACGCAGTGCGTAGTCCGCGTTATACCCACTAAAAGGCCTTCGCAGTGCGTAGTCTGTCGCGTCGGCGCGCCTCGCGCGCCCTGCGTACGCCTTGCGAGGTCCTTTGTATCTGCTTGCGTAGTGCGTGGGTCTAGCCTACACTGGTGTAGGCTGAGTGTAGGCTATGCCGACCTGTGGCCTCGAACCAAAACGCCGAAAACCGCTGTCTAAGGGGGTTTGACCAGTGGTCAGTAGGCCCCGAGACCATAGTGACCACTGGTCTCGGGGCCTCGAGTTCGGCAATATGCCCTTTGAAACGAGCGTAGTCGATTTACTATATATGCCTCCAACCAACACGCCGTAAAACGCTGTTTTAAGGGGTTTGACCACTGGTCAATAGGCCCCATAGACCGTAGTGACCACTGGTCACTTCCCTCGATTTCGGCAATATGCCCATTGAAACGAGCGTAGTCGATTTACTATATATGCCCCCAACCTAAACGCCGAAAAACGCTGTTCCAGGGGGCTTGGCCAGTGGTCAATAGGCCACCTAGACCGTAATGACCAGTGGTCACTTCCGTCGGTTTCGACAATATGCCCATTGAAACGAGCATAGTCGATTTACTATATATGCCTCCAACCAAAACGCCGAAAAACGCTGTTTTAGGGGGTTTGACCAGTGGTCAATAGGCCACCTAGACCGTAGTGACCAGTGGTCACTTCCGTCGGTTTCGACAATATGCCCATTGGAACGAGCATAGTCGATTTACTATATATGCCTCCAACCAAAACGCCGAAAAACGCTGTTTTAGGGGGTTTGACCAGTGGTCAATAGGACACCTAGACCAGTGGTCACTTCCGTCGGTTTCGAAAATATGCCCATTGAAACGAGCATAGTCGATTTACTATATATGCCTCCAACCAAAACGCCGAAAAACACTGTTCCAGGGGGTTTGACCAGTGGTCAATAGGCCACCTACACCGTAGTGACCAGTGGTCACTTCCGCCGGTTTCGACAATATGCCCATTGAAACGAGCATAGTCGACTTACTATATATGCCTCCAACCAAAACGCCGAAAAAAGCTGTTTTAGGGGGTTTGACCAGTGGTCAATAGGACACCTAGACCAGTGGTCACTTCCGTCGGTTTCGAAAATATGCCCATTGAAACGAGCATAGTCGATTTACTATATATGCCTCCAACCAAAACGCCGAAAAACGCTGTTCCAGGGGGTTTGACCAGTGGTCAATAGGCCAGCTAGACCGTAGTGACCAGTGGTCACTTCCGCCGGTTTCGACAATATGCCCATTGAAACGAGCGTAGTCGATTTACTATAAATGCCCCCAACCAACACGCCGTAAAACGCTGTTTTAAGGGGTTTGACCACTGGTCAATAGGCCCCATAGACCGTAGTGACCAGTGGTCACTTCCGTCGGTTTCGACAATACGCCCATTGAAACGAGCATAGTCGATTTACTATATGTGCCCCCAACTAAAACCACGAAAAATGCTGTTTATAGTGAGTATTCCCTACTTTGACCCTGGGCGAGGAACCACGGGAGCCATGCTGACCAGTGGTCACTTCGGACGGTATCGGCAGTATGCTCATCGTTATCAGCGACCCCGATTTACTATATATGGGTACCACCCCGAGGCCGAAAAACACTGTTTTTGCCCGTTTTTAGACTATTTTCAAATTTTCGGACTTAGAAATTTTTCAGCTTGCAGGTGTCCAAAAACGCTATTTTTCCCATTTTTGACCATCTATAAAAATCGAACCAGACCGAAATTCGAAAAAAAGATAAACTTGCTAAGTACCATTGCCTAGATAATCAAAAAATAGTATAGAAAAATTTTTCCTATGGGCCGTTCGAAAAATCGAGTTAACACAAAATTGGAAAAAATCATGCTGAATACAGAGAAAAAAAACCCCACTTTCAAACCCGTAAGAGAAAGTCGATTTTTTCAAAGTTCATTTTTTCCGGGCAAGTTTGGTATCATTCGAATGCTCTTGGCCTGGAGATTTCAAAAATGCAAATATTAGCTCTTAATTCCTTCCCGTTAATTAGTTATGCCTAATTAGCACTTTTCCAAATCCGCAAAGTGCCTTTATAGCTCATATTATGGGGGGGCTCTCCGAGCTCCCCCATGACTTCAAAGAGCAAAAATGTAGAGCTCAACAAGATCTTTCGAATGAGTATAGTCATAGCTGTGTAGCAACTGCCTAACTGTCAAATATTGACAAAAACCACCCTGAACGGAGACGTCGAAGTTTTGAAGCAGGATTGCGCGGAGGGTGTTAGAATGCTAAAAAAACTTATTGTGGAAAGTTCCATCAAATTTCATCTTGGTTTGAGCCGTCAACCAACAATATGTGCCCAAAAGGAATCACCACCTTAAGTTAATCCGTTTAAGTTAATTCATTTAATCATTTTATGAAAAGGCCCTAAATCAATCTCGTAAGATAGGACCGGGGTTCAGTTTTCAATCTCGTTTTGGATCCGGATTCATGCTTCAACCCAAACTCAAACGCTCGATAGGATCGGCCCCTGGAAACTGAACTTTTGTTCGTGAATGTGCCAAACTAGTTTTCGGTTTCCCGTGAAATTGAACTTTTGTGTGTGAATGTGTCTATTGGTTTTGGGGTTTTCGGTTCCTATTCTCAACACTGTGTTGCTAAAAGGAAAGTGCAGCTTGAGGCGTGAATGTGGTGCCGACAGCGAGATCAGTATGTTTTGACACACGCATTCGTGAATGCTACAAAAGCAAGTTTTGGGGAATCTAGAAAATGTGGAATTCTGAACAATTTTAAGGGCAAATTGGGTACCAACTTTTGGGATGGAGGGCGAATTTTGGAAGGAGGAACGGTCGTTATGCCCTTACCTGCATTAGAAAATAGAAGGCCGTGGAGGACACAGACCCAATTTTCAAAAACCCTGGTCCGCATGCCCCGTCAGAACGGTCTGGCTGCGCCACTGGCTGGACCACTCATACAGCCTATCTAAGTCTTCTTGCAAACCAACACTGAACTGAGTATATATACCTATCCAAAACATAGAAAATTTTTGCATCGTCCGCAAAGATTGAAATTTCTCCATTTCTTATATATACAGTCTGGTAAGTCACTAATATAAAGCAAAAACAAAAGAGGTCCAAGGACAGATCCCTGAGGCACACCACTCGTTACCCTGCCAGTATAGGAAAGGTAATCTCCAACCTTAACCCTCTGGCTTCTTCCTGTCAGTAACGCGGTTATCCATTTTAAAACATTGCCACTTATTCCATACTTTTCCAGCTTATAGATTAATTTCTGGTGTGAAACAGTGTCGAAAGCTTTTGCAAAATAATCTATATAAACAGAATGAACAGATTTTCTTTCATTTTTTGCTATAAACCAAGACCTGGAGCTTTCTAAGAGATTTGTCAGTGTAGACCTATTACTAAGAAATCCATGTTGACTGCGAGTAAGAAGGCCATGCTGTTTAAGAAAATGAGCTATTTCATCCTTAATAATGCGTTCTAAAACCTTACAAACAAAGGCTTACAAGGCCTAAGGCCTAAGGCATAAGGCCTAAAACCTTACATAGGCATAAGGGAAATCCTCATTTTCGGATTTTGGCTGGAACTTCTTTAGGGCTAGATTTCTGGTAAGTTTTTAGCTAGATTTTTTGGCTAGAAGTTTATGTCATCGAACTTGGCGACCCGATATTGGTCAAACTCAAAAAATCAAACGAAATTGGCAGCATCAGCAAAAATTACATTTATTTCAAAATATATATAAAGCTTGTTTCTTCATTAAACAATTTCGGAATAAATAGTAGTTGAGACGACATATTTTCTAACTGATCGTTTTTTTCAAGGAATTCTGCACCAAATGAAAGGAATATATAGTCAAGCGGGGGAAAACCCATTCCAATATGGGGGAAAACCCACTCCCAGTGTGGACTACCTGTATGAGCTAATCGGATTTTAATAGCCTATCTGTCCAAACCTACCCTAGAGGGTGGATTATTGTAGCCCCTGCTACTTCCTTACAAATTTTTTGGGACTTTGAAATTTATGAAAATTTTGGTACGTCCAAGTGCCAAAATTTGACAAAATTTGCCGGGCCACCCTGAACTACTGGAAAGACCTAGACCAAAACGGCTTATATGTACATGTAGGGTAAGGGTTGCGCTTCACGATGATATATATATGCCATACTGCTCTGACCCCTCCGGTGGGGTCAAGGGGGGCCTGATTTTGGTACGGGGTCAGCCGATAGCGTGCAGAGGATGTAGCGAGCTGATAATACATAGCGTATGACGCTTGTCATACTCTTATGTATTATGTACTCTTGGTTTTATCTAGCTTCTTTCCATTATGTGTGGTCCAGGTGGCCAAAATCTGGAATGGTGCCATTCCAAGCCAAATCTTTCAGTTTCGTCAAAAATTGCGAATTTGTTCCCGCATTGGGTTTTTTTCCGAAACGAAAAACTTTAATTTCTCCATAACAACAGGACCTAGAGAGACAAACTATACCTCATTCGAAAGCTTAGGGCAAACCCTACGTAATTAAATACACGTTAGTATCAAACTCGTGCTAGCCCAAACCAGTCGAAAGTTCTGGTCCAAAAAAGAAATAGTGGGTTTTCCCCGCTTGACTATATATTGTGAACAGAAGAATGCGATGGCAACAAGTGGTGCAGTAATCGGCATTTTTAAAATAACCGTTTTCCGGAAAAAAGCAAGGCATATAAGCTGCCTTCATTTGAAAGTACTTGAAAGAAAGTAGTAAAAACTTTCGGGAAAAATCGTAATAGATGGGAACCACGCGGGAAAAGCGGGTGACACATATAATAGCTCAGCTCTAATTTCCTTTTCGTGTTCTCTATATCCGCAAGCCAAAACTTCATAATTTAGGACTCTCCAAAAGACGTAAATCCACAACACCTTTTAGCAGATTTCGCTACAACTTCGCGAAATGTCGCACAACATCGCGTAAATTACGCGACATTTCGCGAAGAGAAAAATTTGAACCAAAGCTACAATTTAAAATTTACCCAGAATTTTGGTAGATATGGAGAAAACCCCTCAAATTAGCTAACAAAAACCCTAGCTAGCGAACTTCGCGAAGTGTTTCGCGAAGTTCGCGAAGAGTTTTCGCGAAGTGGAAGAAATTTCGCGAAATGCTTTCGCGAAATCTTGGGAAATTTCGCGAAGTTACGCGAACTTCGCATGCGACTTCGCGAAATTCAGATTTTCGTACGACATATCGCGAAAAATCTACACGAATGTTGCAAAGCCTTGGCGAATTTCGCGTGCGCTCGCGACATTTCGCCAGATATGGGACTTCGCTTCAAACGCACTATGAAATGAGCTGTACTGTAATATGGGCACAGCGTAAGCGTGCAAGCCCGCGAATATGGGTAGTTCGGCGACGCTGTGCCCATATTAGTTCGCCCACAACCTAGTCCTCCTTTCTTTTAGAACCTAACCCCATATTAAGCATTTTCAAAGCTAGTCCTCTCTTGATTTCGCAACCTCACCCCATCCACCCATATTACTTTTCCATGCTCTGGAGGAGCATTTTACTTTCTTGTCCTCTTAGCACTTTAAAGATTCTCTGACAATATTCCAATGTTGTTAAACATTGGCCTTAAGATTAGCTCGTAGGTCGAGGCCGAGGGAGAATTGTCAAGGGAAGGCCTCCATGAACGAACTTCCCCATCAAAAAAGTGGATCCTCCTTTGCAGTGAATAGTTTTAGACGGCATAGCTTAATTTTCCGGCTTACTGATGGATGCGTTTCCAGTGAGATTAATGCGTTAAGAAGGAGCCGAGCATCCCGCAGGGTACTTACAGTATACAGGACTATGGGGCCACTTTTCGTGGGAGTTTGCCAGTGGTCAGTAGGCCGTAGTGACCACTGGTCACTTCCATCGGTTTCGACAATATGCCCATTAAAACGAGTGTTGTCGATTTACTATATAAAAACGTCCGCAACTAAACCCCAAAAAACTAATTTTAGGGAGTTTGTCCACTGGTCAGTAGACCACCTATACCGCAGTGACCAGTGGTCACTTCCGTCAGACCTGAAAATGTTCTCATTGAGACGAAAGTAATCGATTTACTATATATGCCCCCAACCAAAACGCCGAAAAACAGGCCATTTGACCAGTGGTCAATAGGGCCCCAAGGCCGTAGTGACCAGTGGTCACTTCCATTGGTTTCGGCAATATGCTCATTGAAACGAGCGTAGTCGACTTACTACATAAACATAGGCCCCCAACCAAAACGCTGAAAAACGCTGTTTTAGGCCATTTGACTAGTAGTCAATAGGGCCCCACGGTCGTAGTGACCAGTGGTCACTTCCATCGGTTTCGGCAATTATATGCTCATTGAAACGAGCGTAGTCGATTTACTACATGTGCCGGGCAGGGTTTTTTTGAAAATCGGACCTGCGTAAATTTTGCGTATTTTTGTTTTCGAGTGCGTATTTTTAATTTCGACTGCGTAAAATTACAAAAATCGCTTCTCAACGTTATAAAAGCTATAAACGCATTTAACGTCGAATTAATACAGTTTTTAAGAGTTTTAAACAACGTTAAGGATCTTAGCTCGAGTTTAAATTGCGTGCTCTCTCTGTGGTGTAAAAGTATGAATGAATTGGTGGACGAAAAATATATAGATACGCAGGGGGTCTGGGGGGCGCAGCCCCCCCCCCCAGAAGTTGAAGTAAATTTTAAATTTCGGAGTAAATTTGCTCTTAAAACTTTGACTTCTTTGCCTTGAACAGTTTAATAATTAAGCCAATATTTGGTTAGACAAATAGAGTTACTGTTCCCTTGATTGAGCAAACACATATATAAGATTTTGATTTATACAAGAATAAAAATGCTCCGATGGAGCATGAAAAATGCAATATGGGTGACACTGGGTTTTAACTTAACACTTTTGTGTAGCTAGTTATAGGCCGTGCTGTACTTCCGCAGCACTCTAATGCAGCGCAACTAGACGCAAACGTCACTGCCAAGAAAGGAGACTTATACGGCATCATTTCCAATGCTATTCTGCACGTGCCTGCAGAATTTCAGACGATTGCAAGTTATCTGTAGTTAGTTATAGGCCGTGCTGTACTTCTGCAGCACTCTACTGCAGCGCAACCATGTATATAGTAACATCGTAATAAGTATACGAAACCTATCTATAATAGTTTGTCATGTCCTAAACTATCTGTATGCCGAATTTCAAATGCCAGTGACAAATGAATAACTTGTTATCGACGGTGCTGTGTTTGGGGCAGCACATACAGCACGGTGGAAGCTAGAGAGTCGCTGCCAACTGAACATAGCTACAGTTCCCCCTTACTACAGACACTATTATCACCAAGTTTCATATGTTGATTACGCTGTTTACAGTAAGTCTACAGACAGCGTTCTATGGTTGCTGCATAACAGTACAGCACGGCCTATAACTAACTACAGATAACTTGCAATCGTCTGAAATTCTGCAGGCACGTGCAGAATAGCATTGGAAATCATGCCGTATAAGTATCCTTCTTGGCAGTGACGTTTGCGTCTAGTTGCGCTGCATTAGAGTGCTGCGGAAGTACAGCACGGCCTATAACTAGCTACACAAAAAAGCGTTAAAACCCAGTGTCACCCATATTGCATTTTTTTTTCATGCTCCATCGGAGCATTTTTATTCTTGTATAAATCAAAATCTTATATATGTGTTTGCTCAATCAAGGGAACAGTAACTCTATTTGTCTAACCAAATATTGGCTTAATTATTAAACTGTTCAAGGCAAAGAAGTCAAAGTTTTAAGAGCAAATTTACTCCGAAATTTAAAATTTACTTCAACTTCTTGGGGCTGCGTCCCCCCAGACCCCCTGCGTATCTATATATTTTTCGTCCACCAATTCATTCATACTTTTACACCACAGAGAGAGCACGCAATTTAAACTTGAGTTAAGATCCTTAACGTTGTTTAAAACTCTTAAAAAACTGTATTAATTCGACGTTAAATGCGTTTATAGCTTTTATAACGTTGAGAAGCGATTTTTGTAATTTTACGCAGTCGAAATTAAAAATACGCACTCGAAAACAAAAAATACGCAAAATTTACGCAGGTCCGATTTTCAGAAAAACCCTGCCCGGCACATGTAGCAAATCGACTACGCTCGTTTCAATGAGCATATAATTGCCGAAACCGATGGAAGTGACCACCGGTCACTACGACCGTGGGGCCCTATTGACTACTAGTCAAATGGCCTAAAACAGCGTTTGGGAGCGTTTTGGTTGGGGGCCTATGTTTATGTAGTAAGTCGACTACGCTCGTTTCAATGAGCATATTGCCGAAACCAATGGAAGTGACCACCGGTCACTACGGCCTTGGGGCCCTATTGACCACTGGTCAAATGGCCTGTTTTTCGGCGTTTTGGTTGGGGGCATATATAGTAAATCGATTACTTTCGTCTCAATGAGAACATTTTCAGGTCTGACGGAAGTGACCACTGGTCACTGGGGTATAGGTGGTCTACTGACCAGTGGACAAACTCCCTAAAATTAGTTTTTTGGGGTTTAGTTGCGGACGTTTTTAGATAGTAAATCGACAACACTCGTTTTAATGGGCATATTGTCGAAACCGATGGAAGTGACCAGTGGTCACTACGGCCTACTGACCACTGGCAAACTCCCAATGAAAAGTGGCCCCATAGTCCTGTATATTGTAAGTACCCTGCGGGATGCTCGGCTCCTTCTTAACGCATTAACTTCACTGGAAACGCATCCATCAGTAAGCCGGAAAATTAAGCTATGCCGTTCAAAACTATTCACTGCAAAGGAGGATCCACTTTTTTGATGGGGAAGTTCGTTCATGGAGGCCTTCCCTTGACAATTTCTCCCTCGGCCTCGACCTACGAGCTAATCTTAAGGCCAATGTCAATGAACATTGGAATATTGTCAGAGAATCTTTAAAGTGCTAAGAGGACAAGAAAGTAAAATGCTCCTCCAGAGCATGGAAAAGTAATATGGGTGGATGGGGTGGAGGTTGCGAAATCAAGAGAGGACTAGCTTTGAAAATGCTTAATATGGGGTTAGGTTCTAAAAAGAAAGGAGGACTAGGTTGTGGGCGAACTAATATGGGCACAGCGTCGCCGAACTACCCATATTCGCGGGCTTGCACGCTTACGCTGTGCCCATATTACAGTACAGCTCATTTCAT
>JASAND010002330.1:0-39578 GCA_030248195.1 Trissonchulus latispiculum
ACATATCTCACGAGTACTATACAATTCACTGGATAATCAGAAGTTTAATGAAATCGACTGAGGTCAGTGCCCGAAAGTCATTTTCTACAAAGAAACAGCAAATGAGCCAGGTTTAAAACTTTAGCTGTATCCGCAAGCAATATTTATCACCCAAGCTCCGAAGTCTAATTAAGTGAGTGCAACCACTAGAGGCTGGCAAGATCACTGGGTCTCGGCAACGGGACTTATGCCCAACAAAATATGCAGAAGGGCAACGTCTTCACAGTTATGATGCATTCATTTGCTTTGCATGGGTTAAACTTTTTGTGTCTACTCTGTGGAAGGAGGTTTGGTCCTTTTATTTCGCTTGCGAGATACCGCCCCTTTTGGGACCCACACCTATTCAACTTCCAGATTCCAATAACCATTCCCAACGAGAAGTCGGAATTTTTAATCTTTAGTGCAGAGCGATTCCAATTCATTTTCAGTTCCAGAAAAATCCATAACAAAAGTTCCAGAACTTTCGTTGCGAATCGATACAATTAAATTTCTGAAAACAAGTAATTTTGCTATTTTAACTGGTAGTCGAAAACATATTTATACAAAGTTTTAGCTGGATTGGGCAGATTTCAAAATCTGGAGGGTAAACTGGAAAAGATTCAAATTACTTCTATCCATTTTTCCGTTTTAACTGGATATTAGGTGCCAAGCAGAACCAGGTACCCGAAAATACCCAAGTACCCAGGTACCGGTGGGTACCAAACTAAAACCCGTGCCTACTATCAACACAAAGTCTGACCAAAAAATCTTGGAAATAAACTGTGGTGAAAGGAATTAATTCATCCTCCAGTATAGTGGTCCTGTGGCCGAGACATAATCCAGACCATCCAGTCCCTGTTCGGTAACCAGATATCTATGTCACAAAAACTGTACAAGCAGAATGGGTTTGATTGACAGCTAGGCTCTGATTTCACTTGGTTCAAAACTGAAAACTGGCTGGCCAGTGTCAATAATCCCTTTGCCAAACTTTCTTAAAACTAAAACCTTAAAAATTAAAGCTAGCTTAAAACTAGAACTTTCCCAGTTGTATTAACCCAAAAGGTTTTCTTTTGCCGACTTTTTTATCGAAATTGTAAAAAAGGAGACATGATTTGCGTAAGAACACACTGTTAGTTTCCACCTCATACAAGACAGTTTGGGCCCTTGGCACTGATTTGAAACCTCATTAAAATAGCATTTGTAATTGAAAATTTTGGGGTCTTTTCCAGATTACCCCAATCACTCAGCCCAAGTTTACAACTTAGCTTACAACTTTTAGCTTATATCAAGCTAAGGAAAAGCTAATTCAAAAACGGGCTTGAAATTCGTATTCAGCGCCCCAGAAAACCCCTGTATTCAACTTTTCTGAAGAATCGGCGACAAAACATTTTTCGATTTCCCTGGTCCCCCACTGCGAATCGAGTCCTCAGCTCGATCCTCAGGTTACGTGTTCTTAAACCTAACCAGTTTTCATAGTTTAGATTACATCGCTAATGGAATTTGGAAAAGTGGAAATCTGCACCTGAAATTTGCGACTTTTTAAAATTAAAAGATATTTATGGCAACTAGAGGCAACGTTCAACTTTATTTTAGAAATTGTGTAACAAGGAATGCTTCAGTTAGCGGAGAACAGAGATTGCTTCCATGATTCCAAAGTATTTTTAGTAAACTCAATCCGAACTAAAGATTAAACTAGTATAGATTAAACACGGGATCGGATCGCCAGCCATTTTTCGGTTCAATCGTGAATCAATCGGTAGCGAATTTCGGCTGCCAAATCGATCTGGTCCATATCACTAGTCTGCACAGAACTATACGTCTTTCTAGAACGAGAATACGCCAATTTAGGTATGGCATTCGTGTGTCGCTTTTTTGAAGAACGTTGACAAACCTTGGTGAAAGGACCTTGAATTTACACGCCTGTCTTGTCGACAGTAAATAGTCAAACTATTCAAAGCAGCACACGAAAACAGCGCCCTAAATGGTATCACCTAAACTGTACATTTTCTTGCAACAACATTAGAACTGCTTTATTACGATTCACATTGCACCCCAATTAGTTCAATTTGATGAATGAATGAAATCAGAATGAACATTTAGACTTTGTGACTAATTATTAAATTTTTGTGGTGATCCAAAAACATTTTCTAATCTTATGTTTACACGCCCAACGAATTTAGTAATTGATTGCTTATAGGTTTATAATCCGATCTTACGGCCAAGGCGAATTTTAGTGTCTTGTCTAGGCAAATACACCCCTCCTTAAACAAAAATCCGGACTGAGCTTTAGTTTTCAAATAGTTCAGAATTTAGGCTGACGATGAAATTAAAAAATAAACAGAAGTTAAGATTTAGTTTTTGTTGCACACAAGCCCCATTATACGCCGCCTTTAGTACAAGCCTGGGAAGAACATTTTTGGAGAAAAATATAAAAAAATATTTCTTATATTCGAAATCACAGTCGAAATTGGACAAAACTCTTACCTTGTGGCATTTAGATGATTCTTTGGAGGAGTGTTAGGTAGTGTTTGAGGCTAAGTTAAGGTGGTAATTCCCTTTGGTCACACCCTGGTTGCGCCATTATTACTCATTCAGTAATTAGGAGTTAAGAAGTCATTTTTATATCAAACTGCAGCTTGACAGTTTCTCTTTTTAATGCATACGGTGAAACTAATGTTGCTTTTCTAAATATTTTTAACACATTTTAGAAGAAGTATAATTTTTCAGAATTTTTACAGACTCAAGTAAATTTTTTCGCGAGACATCGATTACGTCATTCGATACCTCCGTCAGGTAGCTGGGGACGATTTTTTGTTTATTGCCAAAATCGCTCTTCGTTATAGCAGAAATAAGCTGAAATGTGTGCGTAACCTGTGTTTTGCCTACTTTTTCTATATCTGTCAAACGATAACTTTAGCTAGAGAAGCAGTAATCATGGCAACTAAAAAACGTCCCTAGGTATATTTGTGCACAACACATCTATCTATTAAGTAGGAGCCCTCCAGCTTGCATGGTGACTGCTCCACGATCTTTGGAAAAAAATAAGTCGTGTTTTTGCAAAAACTGCGACTTTTATGATAGCACCCTACGGGATAGCTGTTGAAAGACGATCATGCGTGGGATAATTTTTCCCTATGAAACCTTCAGATCGACCCCTTAGTTTGATTTTACGGCTTGCATAGTTCAAGAAATGATGAGATAATTTGATTTCTGCAAAAATGACAAGTTTTCGACGCCAAAACAAGAAAATAGACTATATCTCACGGAAAAGCTGGAACGTTGCTTGAAAAAGCAGAAATATAAATCGGAACGAGATCTTCCGAATGAATATATTCATAACTGCATAGCTAACATTGAGAAACTTTCAGAAATCGGGGGAAAAAACCGCCCTGAACGGAAATCGCGAGTTTTTGAATCAGGATTGCGCGGGGGGGGTGTTAGAACGCTAAAAAAGAACGTATTTTGGAAAGTTTTGTCAAATTTCAGCTTGATTTACGCCGCTAACCAACAATATGTGCCCAAAAGGAATCACCACCTTAAGGGGGGGGCGACTAAACTGGGGGTGCCCCGATTTTGTCCGATTGGCCTAATTTTTGGCGAAGATTTAGAGCATGGGTGGGGTCAAAAAATACCGGGTACTCAGATCTTAGCTGCCTTCCAGTCATGTGCAGCCGTCGCGTTTATGTGCCCGACCCCCACTTTTTCACAACTACCAACATAATTAATTAAAAATTTCTGCTGGCTGCAAACCCCTAGCTGCAAGGTTGCCATTCACCAGTTTGGTGCCAGCTTTGGTTAAAGGCCACAAAGGGTGGTGAAAGGCAAAATCTTTAGAAAAGTGCTAGCAGCCAATAAAAGTGGATTACGGACTAGCATCAAAATCTAGGACAGGCTGTTGTATAAGTTAGTTCGAGTACCGCCAGGTGTCCTAGTTTTTTCGGGGTTGTGCTATTGTACAACGTTATTTGATAAATAGGTCCTCCTGCCAAATAGGATGTCTGCAACCAGGATTCAGTTTTTGCACAAACTTAAGTTTTGCACAAACAGATTTCAGTTTGAAAATAATTGGAAAAAAGTAAGAATTTTATATCAGACCAGAATTAAATTTAATTTTATATTAGAATTAAATATATATATATATATATATATATATATATATATATATATATATATATATATATATATATATATATATATATATATATATATATATATATATATATATATATATATATATTTTATACAAACCTCGAAACGTTTCGGGGTAAACCATGTTTACAAATTTTGTTTTGGATTTTAATTGCAGTTAATTTTATACATGCGTCTCGGACAAATTCTGTAGGGTTAGAACTATGCATCGATTTGAAAATCTTGTAACTGTCGGCCTGGGGGGTAAACTGAACCGGTTACCAATACTGATGCCTCGAGCCCATATACGCTGACAGGAGTTTGGTTCGGAAGGTAAAATTTTACAACCTGCCAGTTTTACGTATTTTTAGCACTTTTTATAGGTATTTAATTTGTAGCACTTCAGCAAAGTGCTTTTATTTTCAACATTGTTTGAAAGTCGGGTTTTTCTCCACTCTGAAAGTCGAATCCTCCTCGGGCTTTTCTCCACTCCTGAAGGTTAGACCTCTGGAAAAAAGGCACCTAACCTTTACACTAACTACATGGTCATTTTTAAGACAAAATTTATGGGGTGGGCCCAAAGACGAAAAATTCAATGGGAAGCTCACCGAAAAATGGGGGCATATTTTTGATAGAATTTCTGCGAGTTTTTGCGTTTTTGTGTAAAAACTGCCAAAATATTCGTAAAACTAACCAATTGTAGGTGGTTCTTAAGCTGAAATAGCGAATATTTTGTTAAATACGGAAAACATAATTATGGGCAAAATGGTAGCATTTAACACTTTTTGTGGTTATTGGGGATGTCAGAAGTTCTGGGGCTTTTAATGGGGGAGTCGCCGCTTGGGATCCCCCTTCACCCTCATAAAAAATAAACCTATTTTCTTTGATTCAGATTTATTGATTACAATACAATACAATCGGATTTTCATCAAAGTCTGTAACCGACATTTCTGTTCTATTAAGCCATATCTCAGTCAGACTCAACCATGCAGGAAGCATTAAGCCACGGCCCCTCCCTATGGCTGCTAATCCTCTTAGGGATCTGGCAATTTGCCCAGTGTCAGGATGAGACATGTGATCTCGCCGGGGATAATGCCGGCTACGTGGGATATCGCAGTAAGGAAGCCTGTCAATCTTCGGGCTGCCGGTACTGCGAAGGGGGTCTCAACGGTATTTGCACGCATGTCTGTCGCACGCCCCCGGCCTCCAAAGGTGACTACTATACCCTGCAGGACTGTACGGATGATGGTTGCGCTGAGGCGGACTGCGAACTGAAGGGTTCAACTTCTGCGGTGAAGTATTATGCCTGCGGTGCCCTTCAAGAGCGGGCTTTCTTGCCCCTGGTGGCTCTCCTGGTGGTTATGCTGGGGTCAGTAGTGTGGATGTAGAGCGGTGGATATGTGGTAAAGGGGGAGCGCTGTTTTGACGTTCTTTTTACTGAAACAGGCTTGTTTGAGTGTTTTTGGTTTTGCGCTATTAGTTTGTGGAAAGAGTTTATCTTTTTGTATGGGAAAATGAATCTTATCCATACATGTGCTTCGGGGAGGGGTTGGAAAGTTTGGTTCACCCCCCCCCCCAGACCTGGAGCTCACCCTACAGAATTCGGATTTTTCCGGTTTTTTGGGAAAAAAACCGGAGGTTTCCCGGCGGCCTGGCTCCCCCCCCCAAAACTTCCCCTCCTGCACATGTCTGATCTTATCCACATTATACTTGGGATGCACAGGGGCCAGCTCGGCCCCGGGAATCAGACCGGTGCTGACGGGGCCGAAATTTAATAAAATTTTCTACACTTTGACATTTTTTAGCCAAAATTTTGGAATTTTGAAACACAAAACTAGGTTAATTTGTTACAAATCGTTAGTTTCCTCATCTTCGAAATGGAAAACAACAATGTCTATACCTGAAATTATCGCAAATAACATCGGAATTTTTAAGAAAATTTTCGAAAATTTTCTAATTTTCTAATTTCTCATTTTAGTGGCTGGCACGGAGATTCCTACATTATTCACCTACAAGCCGTCCCAATCTCGTGATGATTCACAGAGGATTATTTCTGGAAGGGTGGGTGAGGGTGGCGAATCAGTAGTGTTGGAGTATTTGCTAATTCGTTTGTTAACTTGAGTAATTTAATTGCCGGAGAAAGCGGAGACTTCTGTTTATTATTTTTAGATGCTTCCAATATATCACCTATCCATGTCGATATACTTTGTCTCAGGTTTATGTTGTTTTTAGTAAATCGTAGGGTTCATGGACGTAGATAATTCCGCCTTAAATTGAACTCGTTATGTAAACATTTTGTAGCCTGTTCAAATCTTGCAACTTTTTTCATTGTGTTTGTTTCAGCATATGTTCTAGGTTAGCTTTCGTAGTTTCGGAGCTTTGATAATTTACCTGTTTTATTGGAACGCATGATTAAGCACTGTACAGTAACTGTTTCTTAAAATTAGGAATCATATTGAATCAGCGACCTCTGTAGTACTTTACTTTTGATCTGACTTTATTAATTTAATAAATCAGTATGTTCCAATATATAAATCAACAAATGTGTCATTTATGTAGTTATGTAAAAAATATATAATACGTATTATGCATTATGTACTCTTCTACATGGTTTACTGGTCTGTGGAAAACCGGTACTTGAAGTAGACACAGCCTACTGCTCGGTACATCTGTGGAACTTCTCTTTAAGTGAAAGAAATAACGAAGAACAACAATGCCCAAATACCCTGGAAACTACCACCAAACCTACTTCATTTGTTGCAAAGCTCTAAACTGAAACCGACTGGCCTATACTAAGATTTTATTGCAACTAACTAAAATTTATAGGTCACAGCAAAACTGGGTAGCTCTGCTGCACAGTCAAAACAAAACCAACAAGAGTACATGCGGAACGTTTCACTCAGTGCAAAGTAAGGTACAACCAAGTAGGTAAGAAAAACCAATGTTAGCTATGCCAATTTCAACCAATTTTTGCTAAGTTATCAAATTAATTTTGTTTAATTTGTATTCTTGCTTGTTATTAATTATTTTAATTTCATTTATTCCCAACACATTTAGATTAACCTGCTAACAATTTCGGCCAAACGTTTCGTCTCCTTAACTCAACTAAGGTTGAATTTGAAGCTAAAGAATGGTATGTTGTGTTATCTGTTGGATTCCAGTAATCTTACCGAACGGAGTTTAACCGCCGATGAAAAGCAAAGACTCAAATGTAAAAGTACTACCCCAAATTTGCTGAAAAGTACATGCTTAAATTAACATACTACCTACCCAATATATCTTAGAAAAAGCCCTACTTACCGACTATGCAATTCTAATACAAAAACCTAGGCTAAGAAGACACCCTAAGATGGCCCAAAAGAGACCACATTTACTTTAAATTTATGCTTGACAAAGGGCGCAAACCCCGAAAATTGCGTACAATAAACTTAGAATAAGCTACAGTGCAGAAAGATACCCTAACCAAACACTACACTACGAATAAGTACAAAATTTGAGACAAAATAATTTGGGACAAACAAAACAACTACAAATGAATGAACTACAAGAAATTTACCTAACAAAAAGAACCTAGACCGACAGAATAATTTTTAAAGACATTCTAAGAAAATAATTAAGAGAGAAACAGAAATTTTCATAGCATTAAAAAGCAAGCGAAACCAATTAAACAGGTACAACTAATCAGTATTGAAGTAGCTCTACAGGGTCACCCTGGAGCATACGAAATGTCTAACGTGGTACCCACTTTAGACCAGTAATGCGGAAAATAATAAAGCACAGCTAATAAAAGGGCCAAAAATGGGGAAGCGTAAAAATAGACACGACCGGACAGTTCGAAAGAAAACACTAGACTGAATAATATTGAAGCGTCTAAGGAGAACTAGTTTTTAGCCAACGTGGAAGAATTTGATTGGATGAATATAAGACCCCCTTGAAAGACAAGATGCTGGGAGAGGCTTTCAGAGAAAATAGACGTCTCAACAGAGCCACCTATTGACTAGGCTGGCTGACACACATATACATAATTTATACATAGGCACAGAAAAACTCTCAAGCAATAAATTTTCACATAAACACTCTAATTTTAAGAAACTAATGATCTTTTAATATTTGTATAAAACATGGCATGAAGAAATCAACACAAGAAAACAGGGTAGAAATAAAGCGAAGAGCCGATCAGAGAGAAATGAAGTGTTGATCCAGTTTTTCTTATGAAAATTTTCCTTGAATTTTTGTGGTCACAGTGAATGTTTTATTTGCTACTATATCAACACATGATAAACGAATGAGTTTATCTGTACATACGAAACTTTTTGCGTTTATAGCAATTTTCCTTTACACTACTTCAAATAAATCGGCAGTCGCATCAGCGGCATTCTTCAAGGCTTTTTTGTGGGTTGAAAACTGCGTTCAAATCGGGGTTGAAACAGCTCAACCCGGGTTAAGCTAACCCAACCCGAAAAGGTTATGGTTGAACTCAACCAGGTTTTGGTAACATCGGCCCCTGGGGCCGATGTTATTAAAATAGAGTTGAGTTCAACCCGGGTTGGTTAAATCCCGCTGCTCAACCTTGCGTTATCATTATTTTTTGGGGTTGAGTTAGCCTAACCCGGGTTGACCTCTTTCAACCCCGATTCAACCCTGATTTCAACCCCATATTTAAAAAGCACTAAAGTAGCCTTTCCTTTGATGCTCTGGCCAGCGATCCACAGTCTCAGCTACATAAGCTAGCTTATCAATAAATAGCAAAATACCAAGCAAACAGTGATTGGGTTGGAAAAAAGTAGTGCATAAGCTTGCTGAAAGAACTAGGGTAAAACGGGGTAATAAGGGACACCTGGGGCCGATGTTATCAAAAGCGGGTTGAGTTCAACCCGGGTTGAACCTATTTTCGGGTTCAACCCTAAAATTTTCGGGTTGGCTAAACCCCGCTGCTCAACCCTATGTTATCATTGTTTTTTGGGGTTGGGTTAGCTTAACCCGGGTTGAGCAGTTTCAACCCCGATTCAACCCAGTTTTCAACCCAGATTTCAACCCCGTTTTCAGAAAGCACTAAAGTAGCCTTTCCTTTGAGTCTCTAGCCAACGGTCCACAGTTACAGCTATATACGCTAGCTTATCATAAATGGCAAAATACCAAGCAAACAGAGATTGGGATGGAAAAAGTAATGCATAAGCTTGCTGAAACAAAGCTTAAATAAATCACTTTATTTTCAATAATGCCCTCACATATTACGAATGGAAGTATGAGCTATATATTTTAAACTTTCGTTAAAAGACCAAAGAATAAAAATAATAGATACGTACATTTAAATGTTCTTTTAAAAATATAAAAAATTTTATTGTAAAACTAGAAGGAAAGTGTCTTCTCTGTTGTTTCAACCCGGGTTGAAATCTCAACCCCTCCTTACAGGGGCCAGTGTTATCACAATTGGGTTGAGTTCAACCCGGGTTGAACCCATTTTTTGGTTTAACCCTAAAATTTTAGGGTTGGCTAAACCCCACTGCCCAACCCAATGTTATCAACCATTTTAAGGTTGACTTATCTTTTCCAGCGTTGATTCGATTCTAACTCAACCCAAATTTCAAACCCAACTCTGTTTTTTCAACCCGGGTTGAGTCAACCCGGTTTTGATAATACCAGAGTCATAATTTTCAACCCAATCTCAACCCCGTTTGGGGTTTCATTCAACCCAGGTTAAAATGCTTGATAACATCGGCCCCAGAGCAGGGTTGAGATTTAGCCATTTCAACGCGAAAACCAACCCAAATTTTCAACCCTAATATAATGATAACACTGGGTTGGAACGCAACCCCAATTTCAATCTCAACCCTGTTGTTTCAACCCGGGTTTATTCAACCCTATTTTGATAACACTGGGTCGAAGTTTTCAACCCCAATCTCAATCCCGGGTTGACGCTTTAACCCGGGTTGAGATGCTTAATAATATTGGCCCCTGGTAATGAGGGACAATGTTTTGGTTTTTGCATCGGTCACATGACATGGGTCAACTAAATACTTATAATTAGATATCAAATGAAAGCCCTATATCTCCTCTATCCTAAATCACTTCGTTTTCAATAATGTCCTCGTATATTAGCACTGGAGGTATGAGATATATATTTTAAATTTGCTTTAAAAGGCCATAGAATAAAAATAATAGATACGTACCTTTAAATGTTATTTTAAAAATATAAAAAATTTTATTGCAAAACTGGAAGGAAAGGGTCTTCTCTATTGTTTCAGCAAGGGTCGAAATCTTAACCCTCCTCACTGAGCGGATTTGAGATTCATCCATTTCAACCCGAAAACCAACCCAAATTTTCAACTCAAACATAATGATAACATTGGGGTGGAACTCAAACCAAATTTCAACCCCAACTCTGTTATTTCAACCCGGGTTAATACAACCCTGTTGTGATAACATTGGGTCGAAGTTTTCAACCCCAGTCTCAAGCCGGGTTGACGTTTCAACCCCGGGTTGAGATGCATGATGCTATCTGCCCCAGGTTTTTCACGGGTATTTTGGAAGAAAACCGGAAAATCTGCGTTTCTGGCGGCGGACATCACACTCAAAACTTTCGCCGTCTGCGCCTGTCTGTGCTCAACTCGTCCATACATTTTGAGTAAACTGTTTATATTTTTTAGATTAGCCAAATAGCAAGCAATCATTTTACATCCAAAAAAATACTGAATCATGCCGATATTAAGTAATACAAGATCTGCCATGTCCTGTCTGATTGCTGTGATCTTGATCAGTTTCTGTCAAGTTGACAGTGCACCATACGATTCCCGTAAAATAAACTCGGATAAATATGATTATGACGGATATCCCAATATGGCTGCTTGTCGTGATGCTGGATGTCGAATGTGCTTAGAAGATCAAGGAATTACTGAACACGGAGTACAATGTCGTTATTACTGTCATAAACCTCCAGTCAGCAAAGGTGAATACTACACCACGGAAGACTGTGCAAATGCCGGTTGTCCTTTGTGGATGTGCAAACTGAAAGGAACATAGGGTTGGTTGACCTACTATGTCTACGGGAGCAGCGCCTGTGAAAACTGAAGTCACAGCATACCTGTCAGATTGGAAGGAATAATTAATCATGTTTAATTGGGCTTAAGAACTTATATTTATGTTACATTGTAGTTATGAAATGCTTGAAAATAGCTTTTACACTCCAAAAATTGGAAAAGTACACCTTACTTTGTATAAGTTTCAAAATCTATTGGCACTATATTTGTCTTGCTTTTGTAAAAATTGCTTATAGTTAATTGGTTTTCTAATCATTTGCTTCATATATGGTTTGCATTATCCTTTGGTCCATTGTCCTTACTACTTATTTTGTTTTATGGTTATTAAAGACTATTATGGGGGAGCATGGTTCTCGTAGCATCTGTGGTTTCAGCCAGAGCGCTTAATATTTGACCCCAAGAGCACTCCTGTCTTGCAAATTTGATTGAAGAGCAAATCATCATCATTGATTCAAAAACACAAACTTTCAGTAAACCTAGTTTTTCCCGTAAGTACCCGACGTGCGCGTACACCAGCTGTCCTGCGCATCGTTCTAGGTTTGTTGGCTTTTCAGTTCTCTTATTTACCTTGCATCGCACATACTGGTAGAGGATCCCTTCTTACACAGAGTTGTGTTGCTCAAATTCATGCACAATGTAAATCTAAAACGCAAACCAAGGTTCATGCCTGCAATGCAATACAAATATTGTGCACAGATTACAGAAGCTTACAGGCAGCAATTGCATTGCAATTTCGAAAGCAAGAATAGAACCAGAATAGGTCGTTCGTCAAAACAAAGCTACAGTGAGGATCGAAAACAAGGTACTTTTGAGCGCGTTCCGCGCTTACTACTCTGAGCGCATTTCTTAACTGCGCTCACGGAATCAGTTGAAAAATACTGCTATGCTTTGAGTTGTTGCTAAGGTGCTTTCATCAGACCTTTTAAAATAAATGTTTTCATGTCCTTTCCACGCAGCTGAGAGATGGAGTTTTTCACGTTTGTGCTCATGATTTTTATGTATTTGAATGATTGACAAAAACTTGGCTGCTTACAAAAGCAGCATGAAAACTGACTTTTCCGATGCAAAGACAGCACAAAGAGCAAGCTTGTGTATGTTCTGGCTAGTCTGTTTCAATAAATAAATAATCCATTCTAAACATATGAAAGGTTAATTAATGCGTCTATCAAAAGATTTTGAGTACACCATTATAGCAAGATTCCGCAGAACCAACACAGATGGTATTAAGCATAAAATCATTCTACGGAAATGACATGACTCGGCTGGAATTTTGCTGCCCAATCTTAGATAAAAAAGCTTCTACGGAAACTGGCTAACTTGGGAACTAGCCATCCCGGTAGTCAAATTAACACAGTTACGTGATAAACATACAAAAAATTTTATATCACACCTCTGTCTTGATTGGAATCCTGCTGGCACAAAACTGAGAAGCTTATAGTTCCATGGAATTTCGCCGAAGAAATTGGGACTGGTGGAACTTGGATGGAATCATGCCGCCTGAGCTAAGACCTTCTAACATTCCTAGGAATTTAGCTGATAAGTTTTTCATGGGTCTATTCTGCGGAAACTGGCTATAATGGCGTACTCAAAATCTTTTGATAGACGCATAAAATAATACCAATTAAACTGAGATTAAGTAGTCTTACTGCAGAACATACCTGAATCAACAAATCCTTAAGTGAACATAGTTGGATAACAGTTTGAAAAACACAAACCAATAATGCCTGCAAACAATAAGAAGAGCCAATATTGCCGATTAATTTAGTAATTGTTTCGGTTTTGTCTTTGGAATAAGATTACCTTCTAGTGAAGCTTCTGTGCTGTTGGTTAAGCAATTAACAAACTAAACCAACCAATATCATATATTAATCCTTTTGCACAGTAAACCTGCACTTTTGGCGTCCCATCCCTAGTTTAGCAAAGTCTCCAAGTACGCTTTGCTTCTGCCTATTGTTTTTATGTTATTGGTGCGCTTTCTTGATCCCAGGCTTTTCTCCCTCCTCTTAGTCTTTACCAGTGCTTTTCAAGACTCGACCAACGGCTTGTTTTGAGTGCCGTTTAAATGACATCCTAATGACTTCTCCTCTATTCAAGTAGTCTCAGGCAACCTCTGAGCATGTCCGTAATGCTTCTTTGCCTACGTCAGCACCAAGTTTTCTTACTGTCGGCCATATAGCTCCGAAGATGCCACCAAGTACTTTACCGAATCCACAACTACGCAAATAGGGTGCACCTTGGTAAAATGCCCCACCTGTTTGAAGCATACTATGCTCCCAGGTTTTCACATTTGCGGGATAATATGGAGTGCTCGTTGTCTTCTGAAGTGCAGTTTTGAAAACGCTCTTCCGTAATTGAATGCAATGTGTATAGTATTATCGTCGTTTATATTCATTTCGATTGTGTCAAACCCCTTTTTGAGCACTGGACCAATTTGGAACATATCCCTTTTCAAAAGTGCCTTTTGATCGGCTAATTATCACAATATATACTTCACTAAATGTCGGGGCCTTATGTTGGTATTAATTTACCATCTAGGTTCTTTAAGACCTTATACTGGTTTTGTGAGTCCAAGGCCATGTTTGGACTCATTTTAATGCTTCAATGCTTGGAATTGTTATATCCTGCTACCAATTGAGGCAGCACATCTATGTAGCTGTAGGTTCTGTTTTTGGTAAAGTACTTGAATAGTATTGTCTTTATGCTTCTGTTAAACCTCTCAACAACACTACACTTGATATCGGGATTGTTGCATGTGTAAGAGTGAATGTATTTTTCTTTCAGCAGTTTCTGAAAAGTGCTGTTGACAAATTCCTTTCCCTAATCTGATTGTAGGGCTTTAGGTAGCCGTCCGCTGTCCAAAATGGTTTTAACGGTATTGGCTTCCTCTGTACCTGTCGTTGATTTGACTGGAGCAGCTCAGGCGTACTTGGAGAACACATCAACACAAGTAAGTAGAAACGCGTACCTATCGTTGTCATCTGCTAATCTGACCATGTCGGCCAAATCGACCTGCCAATGCTTATCTATTCCAACAACTTCATAGCGCCTTCTTCTGTAGTTTCGCTTGATGGGATTGTGCGTAGTATAGGTATACTGCTTCTGGAGATAGTCTCGCACATTTTGGGCAGTAGCACCAGCACTTTTCGCTTTACTCAGAAGTGCATGCTGGCCTGTGAAAGCAGTGTTTTTGCTAGGGTTATAACATAGTTCATCTAAGATCGCTTTCACTTTAAACGCTTTAGGGTTTCGATATATTAGACCCGTGTCCAATTTGCTTTTTATTCTTTCGAATATCAACCCATCTGGCTGAGTTTCCTATGAATTCTCGGGGTACATTGCTATCTCGTAGAGCTTCGACAAATAAATTGTCGCCAGGTTGTGACGTTTTTGTTTCCTAACAAAGTCATTAATAAGATCAAATATCCGTGAGTCAGGGGCAATCTGACCTTTATACTCAAGTTCTCCTCTATCGTGTACTCTAAAACCCTTAATGTCTTGCAAATGCTGGATAAGCATTGTACTTTCGCTTGAAATGCTGGTGGAAGATTTTCCACAATAATTGTCGTTTTTGGCTTTTAACCAGCCGGTGCCGGTAGTTCTGCTGGCGGTAAGGCAAGTTTCACATCTGAGGGTACTTTCTGCTCCAGCGCTTCCTCGATTTGCTGAGCTGCAACTTCTCCATGTTGTTCGAAATCATCTGGTCTAACCAGTACTGAATATTCCATTATTCCATATCTTCTGAGTATCATATCGCTGAGTAATCCACCAACAACGCCAATGCGAGGAGCCAAGACTTGAGGCAAGAATCCTCCGTGTTGAACAATCTCCTTTCGCTTGCTGGCCAAAGTCTTCTTCGCGTCTTCTTCTGAGAACGTTGATGTGTTTTCTCAGACGATTCTTTATGTTAAGTTCTGTACTTTCAGTACATTACCTGCTTTACGTTTTCCACACAGTCACAAATGACCCAAATGAGCTGATTGTCTGCTGTCTTGAGTATAGCTTTACGTTGTTTTGGGTTACACTTTCATAGAACACTCACATAGTCTGCGTTCTATGCCATATCGCTGATGATACATGAATCGGGAATAGCTTTTATGTCTTTCGTACGGTTACTATTGTTTACACCGTATGTATTTATGTCTTCTTTAGTGTATTCACCCCATTAAGTTCATCTGGAAATATGTTTGTTCGCAGTCGAAATTCTTCTGGTGTTGCTTCATCCAGATCAACCAGTAGGGGCCAGTTTCATAAAAAACCGTCTCGAGTTCTCGAGTTCTCAAGTTCTCAAATAGTCTGTTTTCAGTAACAACAACCTCTTCTCTATTAAAAATTATATGTAAAAGCATCTACGGAAAATTTTATGGTGATTTATTCAGTCAATTATACAAATAATTAAAGCTGGAAGAAAAAACTAACAAATTTAGATTTTCAAAAAATTCTCAAGTAGGTCTCAGTTTGGCAAAATTGCCTCTGGTCGAAATCGACCAGAGAACTTGACTCGAGATCTCGAGAACTTTTTCAGCGTGACTTTCAATGCGTCTTGCGGATGTCAAAAACTTCCAGCGTAGTTTAGCTACTAGACTCGAGAACTCGAGTACATTTTTATGAAACTGGCCCCAGGTAACCATGAGTTTTACTTGTGGCATGATTCAAGGCTTGCATAAAACCATCTACTTGACCAGGGTACATTTGCTTGGCCAGATTCAGTGGGATTAGCTTGTCATCAGGATTTTTCATTAGTAAAATGTACTGAGCATTTATTCTGCTTGTCCTCCTGGTAAAAGATATGTCTTGAGTGATGCGCATTTACAATGCAGGACCAGTGATGGCACCCACCAATTTCGAATCCTTTGTTGCTTCCGACATGAGATCATACAAAACGATGAGAGTATTCATGTACTTGTTACGTTTCAATTCTTCCAAATTGGATAGACCCTTTTGAAAGGTAACTTAGGGTAGATTTTCATAGGCTTCTTGCCATTCGGTGTAACACCACATAATCCGATCTGGTTGAGGTAGATGCATCTGATCCGCATGCTGTAACAGCTTTGAAACGAATGTAGTGTTTCCAGCTTTAGTTGGCGCTGCAACTATGCAGGTAAGGGGATGCTGAAGCATCAAAAAAGGAGTAGGTATAAGTGTCATTTTCATAGTATTTCATGATTAGTGGAAACGTTGTTTTATTGTTTACAACGTTCACAAAGTACAGATACACAAATGGTTCATCAGTTAGCAGGTCCTCGCTTCTTCTCTAATCTTCATTATTATCTTGCCGAGCACATTTTCACCACGCCATTTCTTTGGGTTTATGGCAAGGCGATCATCTTTGTCCAGACCAATGCCCCAATAATTATCTATTGACCCTGTAGCAGCCGCAATTATCCCATCACCTATGTCCATCAGTAGCCGCTCAATATCAGCACTTTGTCGCCTTTTTTCTTGACGCCTGACGCAAATTTCCACCACTGAAGCACCTCCCAACCTTCATCGTTCTCCGTTGGCAGAGTTGTTCCAATATGAATTGCTTCCTCAGGCGTTCAGGTTTGTACAATTCGGTTGAACTTGTCGAAGTCTCGAAACTATCTTGCCTTTTCTGCCACGTAGAATTGCATGACACTCCTGAATGGCACCCCATATACGATAGAGTTGGCCTTGTAGTAGCTGGGAAATGGATAATTCAGGTTTGTATAGTAGCAGATCATCTCCGCTTTTGGTTTTGTCTTCACGCAACCTTGTGTTCTCGCCTGTCGCCTCTTTCTCCCTTCGTTGCAAATTCCTCATTGTGTTGAAGACTTGGCCACAGCATAGACGAGGGTGACCATCTTGCGCCTTCGCCATGTGCCTTCGCTTCTCGTTCAAGTCCAGGAAGGTAAGGCTGCATGCCTTGCAAATAGTTGCCATATTGTAGAGCAATGTGATTGCTGAGTGATTTCAAGTTAACGTAATCCTTTCCACAGTAGGTATAAAACCTTAATTGTCTTGGTGTCATCATAAAAATAATCAGTTTACTAGTTCCTTTTATTAACATCGGTCATCAATCCCTTTTGTTAACTTTGGTTGTCATAGCTCACATATTCTAAGCAAATCTTCTCTTGTAATGTACATCTTCGCAATTTTAGCAAACATAATCTGTTTGTTATTTTCGATACATAGTTGCACTGCTCCGCCTTATGTGGGCAAAGAAGGTTGGGATTTTAGCTGATTTTACAGTTTTGGTTGAAACACTTGTTCATAAATTGCTGCATTTTGTGCAACTGCTTCTCGCTTAGTATCTCGTTGAGATCATTCTGAACTAGCTCAGTTTTTCCATCTGGTAGTAAACTAAAGCGATAGGATCAAATGCATAATTTCAAGATACTGGAAGAGTTACATTAAAGGTGAACATGCTAATACTGGTGATAGTGATAGTCACCACCAATAATAAGTAGAAGTCGTTTTAGTTCCATTCTTGGCATACCTACACACTGAATACCTCCCATCCTTTTATTGTTATCATGGAGCACATACTACACTTTGTCCAAAGGTGCAGGATATCACCTAACCTGGAACTAGGGCAAATGGCAAGACAACCCCGGCCATGTCTTGACTCGCTGATAAAGATTGCCATGGAATAAATGTGATACCTCGAGTATTCGTAGTTATTGCCTTCGCAAAAGCTCTTACAGTAGAGCACAAACTGAACTGTGGTGTGCAATAGCAATCTACAATGACTGCGGGTGGAGATGGTTACGCAATCATGACTGCGTAATCAACGGCTATGATTACGCTATGAATACCGACGAAATTAATAAACGGAACCGCTAGACTCCATCTAAACATCAACAACAACTCCGACCAACCGCAACAAACGTGATTAAATCATAGGAACATAACGACCCAAATTTTTGAAGGCTTGAAATCGATACAAATTGACGTCCGTGTGCCCATGGACAGTGAGACTTGGATCACTCGGATTAGCAATCTCTTGAAGAGGCAAACTTAAAGTCTCTGTGATTGTAATACTGGACAACAACGGTACTGGAACTTTGGTCCCCATTGCACTTGCTGATTGATGGAGTGACAAACCTCGCTGGCTATTCACCTTGACTGAATGGAATCATCAAACCTCATCGGAGGTTCCGCCTGAAGCAACAACGTGGCGGATGGTCTTATTTCAAGCAAAACACATACACATACAAAAGTTTACATAACAGATACGTAGAGTGTGTCACCAAATATTGTCAGATTGGTAATTCTTTCCACCAAATATCTTGATTCAGGTCGTTGCTGACGTACCCATTCCAGTATATCTACCATATCCAGTTGAGTCATCAAATTATCGAAATCTACTCGAGTTCCAACCGTCATTGGGCATTTTAACACATTCGTATGTCCGCTGGCACAGAAATAGGGCAGTTCATCACTAACGACATTCCGCAAAACATAACCAAAGCAAATGCATCCACTTGTCCGTGCGAGCTTGTCTCTTGAAAGATTCTTCACAATGACGCTTGATCTCATCCATATCCATGTAATTGAGCCGATAGTTGTATCGATGTTGTAATTTCGTTTCTCGATGCTTTGATGACATTCCAGTTTTCTCGATATAGTTTGACCAGGGCTTCATCTCCATACACTGTTGGCGCCTCATCCTCCTTCACTATCTCTTCTATCGTTGGTTTCTTCTTTGTTGTGTTGTCTGGCTTGGTCTCTGTTGGTATTGGCTGTTATGTTTCTACGAGCTTGTGCTTCTTCTGGGCTCTACCACCATTGATGTGAATCCTTCTGTGGTGTCCGTTTAAATGCTTTTTCATTCTGAAAGGGAGACCACATTTTCTGCAGTCTTAGAGAGACCACCTTTAGAATCTTCTTGCTGTTCCCGCAGATGACGTTGATAGACATCTTCTCGAGGAAAGGTACGTCCGCAGAGATCACACGTTTTCTTTGCCTGAGACAAACATATTTAAATATCAACTCGTAGAAGTAGCGTAATGTCCAATACATTTTGGTGGTGCATGACTGAATATCTTACCTGTTCAGAGTGTTTGCTTTCCAGATGACGCAGCATTCCAAATTTCCGTTTGAAGACCATTCCACATTATCTTTCATTGATGGTTCTAAAACAGAAACTCATTATAGAGCATATTATCTGAGCAGGAGTCCTTACTGTTACTGTTTCAATATAAGCAGGTGCAAGCTTATCAGGAGGCTACACAATCAAAGTTTTTGTGTTGCTCGTTATTTCAAATTTTGGATGGGTTATTTTCCCGCACAACTTCTCAATTTTTATTTTAGCTATTATGGGTCTTGTTTACGATAACTTGGTACTAGTTTGTAATGACTTGAAAGTGGAAGTTGATTACCTGTTGGAAGTTGAGTTATTGTCGCCAACCGGATACTAAATCGATAAAAACGAATTCGGAAGGGAAATGCTAATTCATCCATGCTCAAGTATGTTAGTCCTCAGCCCAAACTTTTCCGAAAATCGGATCACATCCCAGGTAACCGGATGTCCAGGTTACAAAAACCGCACAAGATAGGTTGGTCATGCAGCTTCGGTGAATCGTTTTTGAATTCCTCGGGTCGAAATTAGTTCGTATACAAAATTTCTTCTTGTTTGGTCCAAGACTGCATAATCTATTGTCATATCCGGTCCGAAAAAGAAACGGAAAAATTGGTTTTTCCGGTCTGGTGCTCAGACTCGCAGATAAAAAATGTTAATTTTTGGCACAATGAATGTATGGGACGCTACTTTCATTTTACCAGTGTCAAAGCAATCGAATATTCGGTCCGTTTCCGGTTCTGAGCTTTGAAATTTGGGATTTCGCGGACTATTATCGCAGAATCCGGTTGGTCCGGCAGTCAAATTGTTTCATCAAATGATATTTTGTCTAACCCTAGAAAGCCTAAGCCTCAATTCAGTTTTGTACCTGCCTAGTCAGACTTCGCATAATAAAACAGCAGTTCTTATTTCGTTTTGTAGCTGCAAATTAACTAGTCTATTAACAAGTGTATTAACTAATGTCTGTGTATTAACCGTTTTGAGGCTCTCGCTTCACCTGTGAAGCCAGCTATTATTCTTAGGAACACCTCTGGCACGTTTTAAGATTTCCCTAAATGAATTCTCCTTTTATAGATGTAGTATATATTTATCTGAAGTGTAAGGCAGTCTTCGATGTGGACAAACGGTTGCCGAAGCTTTACAAAACATTTCCTCGGCATTATTATGCCATGCTTACGCCAATTATTCATGGCTGTAAGAAAGCTAAGAAAGTATATCAATTTCCTCGCTCATGGAAACAAGCAAACGCTGCGAAAAAAGTGTGCAGCATAGACATAATCAGCTCGACAGTGAATATATTTTTGAATACTTAATTTAGAATTTCAGAATCCATTGTCGCATTCCAAATTTAGAAAAACTTAAGGGGGGGGTCCATTTTTTGGTCATTTTTCGACTTTCCCCGATCTCGCTGATTTTTTACACATTTTGTTGTCCAAACGGTATATTTTAACGAGTTTTTAAAATTAAAGTTGTAAATCCTACGATTATTGAGTAATTTCACCTCAAAGTTGAGATTTCATGTGTTAAGCATCGGAAATTAGAAAAGTTGTCACTTTTTCACGTGCACCAGAGAAATCTCACGAATGGCAAAATAGATCCGTTCAAGCTTTATATCATATTAATTCCATGTTCCCGAGCTGTGATTTGTAGAGGAATCAGAATTTTAAATTAGGTCTTTAAAAATTTTAATGAATTTTTGAAGTATTAAAATTTGAACTGGCAAGAAATATGTGAAAATCAGCGAGATCGGAGAAAGCCGAGAAAATGACCAAAAAATGGACCCCCCTTAAGTTTTAATCGTATTTGGTTTCCTTGGAATTAATGCGTTTAAAAGACAACAAATCCATTCTCCACTTTTTTACACGATGGAGTTAGTAACTAAAGATAGAAAAGTTCTAGAGTCATTACTATTATTACCATGTTTGGACGTTAACCCTAGACTGCACCAATAGGAATGAATCTAGGAAAAATTCAGGAATAAATAGCAAAACAGTAGTTATTCTTGTGGTATTCTGCTCGATTCTTTATCTTTATTGGTGTAGTCCACGGCAAAATCTGTGATTTCAGGAGGAATACTTTGTTGATGTAGTTACAAGTCTGCCTCCATATGACACAGACCATACTGCAGAGTTTCTGCACTTGCGGTTTAAGGCTGCATTTCTGGTTTAAGCTAGTTTCTTTCGATAGGCTGGGAGGAGCAGGGCGCAGACTGTAGTGGTCAGAACAACGTCTTCCCTAAGATTCTCTAATTCTGCCAAACTAAATTTTGCTTGGTCTTGTTAACAGAAATGAACAGTATATTATTATTATTATTATTATTATTATTATTATTATTATTATTATTATTATTATTATTATTATTATTATTATTATTATTATTATTATTAAGCAGGGTACTACTACTGCTACCAAGTTATACAACAAATAATCTGTATGATAGACTACAAGTAGGATAACATACAGCACAAAACCACGCAGATAAATATTCATTGACACAAACAATGTACGCAGCCGTATTAGATAGCAAAATGAAATTACAGTTATATCTTTAATCAAGAAAACAGAACATGAGCAGCTAGATCAGTTTAAAATTCCAAAAACTTCCATATTTAGGCCACAAAGATTCAAGGTGTAGTGTTCTTAATTTGCCCAGAAAAAGTTTTCTACAGAAAGAATAAAGGTTTCACTTACTTTACTCCCTAAACAAAACTCTTAATTACCCTTGACAAGCCCCTTAAAATGCTAAAAGAAGTAGGAATACCACCTTTACGCAAATAATTGCAGCCATCTTATTCACAGACGTAGTAAGAAACTGCACCGGCAGATTCCTTCAGTTCACAGCGATTCGCAGCACAGCCTTCCTTCCTGCAGTCCGCCAGAGTATAGTAGTCTCCTTTGTCGGCAGGAGGTTTAAGGCAGAGAGTGCTGCACAGACCAGGATGCCCCGGGTCACAGTTGCGACAGCCAGAAAAGTGGCACTCTTCATAGTTACGATATCCCACATATCCTGACATTTCACACGTCGGCACATCCGTAGTTGCACTGACAAATCCAGAAAGACAGATCAATAAAACAAAGATTACTCTGCTGAATCCGGTCATGGCTTTGGACAGAGAAGCTTTTTGAATCAACTGTGACAGTTAAGCTGAAGAAAAAAGTTGTAGTTACAGAAACAAGTACAACAAAATAATGTGGCTTTGCCTCTCTCTAATCTTTCTTAACGTAAAGTTCGAAGCGGATACTTAATCTCTTACACCATGTTTGGCTGATTAGTTTTGTATGATATTAGAAAAGCCACATTCAGCTTACACTTTAATCAGTTGCTGGGATTTTGTCAGTTTTCCAGAAATTCATTTAAAAATTGTTATTTGGGATTGAAAAAACTGTAAAACTGTGCTGGAAGGTTGTCAAAAGATCAAATTTTGATTTTTATGTTATTCTTTAACTCTCTTCTGCCCAAGACGTCTCGCCGGCGGAATGCCATAGAAACTAGATTTTTCAAGCAGGTGTCGAAATATTCTCCCAAAATAGGGTGGACGTGTTAAAGATAAAAGGAGCAAATGCCCAGATTGCCAACTGGAAACTGCACTTTATCCCAAAATATAAGATGGCCAAAAATCAGCACTTGTGCCAATTAGCAGCCGCGGGAATAAAAGGGTTAAGAAATACCCGAATATTGGGAAAATTAAGAGTATACTGTCGAGCTTCTTTCTGAATTTGTTTATGCTTTGCTCTGTGAACGCTGAAAGCTCTGGAACAACAATTTGGTGATCCCCGAGAAAAAAACGAAAACTCAACTATGACCCAATAATTTTCCGAAGTCAACCCTTTCAACGCTGTCAAATCAAATACTGCCTATTAATAGGTATTTTTCAAACTATACGAACCTGGAGTACAAAAATTTTAGATTAAAAAGGGCGCATGATCCAGCAAATGCTGTACTGAGCAATATTTCACAGTCAATTAGTCAATTTTATTTCTTCTACATCAATCCTTCTGGAGAATTCCAGGCCTGTTTGGCCTAATCTAGGTGCACCAGCCACCTTAGTGGTGCTTAATACCCGGCAAGCCCTTCGTGAGCAAACTACATCAAATTTCAGTGGGACCTAAATGAATCTATGGTAAAGCGAAACCAAAGTGCTGAATCTGTTGGAATTTACTTTGGGTTTCGAATTGTGCTAAAAATCAGGCTAAGCACATGACGTGCTTAGAAATTGAGGAAAAATATAAAGCTATTGTATTGGTTGTTTGCTAAATTTGAAGCAAATTTATTGCTTCAAATACTTAGTGTTGAAAATTCTGCTTAGCTAATGACAGCAATTGATGACGCGCAGCTTTATTACAACTACATCGATTAGAGAACTGGATGTGAATACGTTATTATCCTATACTATGAAAATAAGAGAAATCGATCACCTAACATTTTTCATGACGGACCCCCTTTAAGCTGCTTGTGTTACCTTCGAACTACCAACCACAACAGGCTGTTAGTTGCAATTTCTTTTGCGCTGCGCCGATTTCGGTACACTGATAGATTGTGCCATTAAACGTTATTAGTTGCTTGCTACGAACCTGTGGGAGCTAAAAGTAACCTGAACGTGTGCTAACAAGGGTATAGGAATTTGTGACAAAAATCTTGCAGGATGCATCTTTTGCTATTAAAATTGATAGAAGTATATGAATTGAACTAAAGTTTCAGTTACATTGAAATGTGGTGTAACTGCATTCCCATTTGTATTTAATGTAAAAGTTCTCTTCCAATGCGGTCGTCTACTATAGGACTCTTCATGAGTTTCAGGAAAAATCTTCACCTCTCCCCTTCCCAAACCGCAATCTCATGACAATGCCAGCTACAACTTCCTTTGAGTATTGCATAGAGTTATGTACCACAACCATGAACAGTACTTTGCCACAACTGGCGCGATGTTCGTTGCCCGATGCCTCTGTTGTTACGGCTGAGGTAAATGCCAAAATCCATCATTAAACGCTTTGTATTCCTAGGTAATTTCACCTCCTTGGAATCTTAAAACTGTTTTGCGCCATCATCGAACACAGTGATAGCCAGCTTGGCCCTGTGTGTCTTTGTCAGACTATCTTGCTCAGTTTTTCGCAAATTACCTGCGCTCAGGACGAGCCCTGTAGAGCATACAGGAACGCTTATGACTTGGAACCGTGTCAAAAATGGGCGTTAAATTTATCGTGTATACGTTTTATTTACACGATACAAGTCGCGTAAAAATCGTTTAAGCGGTCTCTTTTAATGTCTCCTGTTTTGAAGTTTTTACAAGAAATCTGTAAGCTAGTGTTGTAACTTTGCAAGCAAAAACCTTGTGCTTAACTTTTCTATTCGTTACTTTTGACTTGGAAAGATTGTGAATCTGTTTGCTACCGCAAAGACAAAAGTTAGAAAGAAAAACAACTGAAAAAGAATCGTGTAAAAATCGTACAAGTTTGTTGCAAAACGTTTGAAATTCGAGTAAAATAAATCGTCTACCCGAATTTATTTTTCTCACGCTGCCTTATGAAGGATATATAAGAGAGGATGCTACGCCTCAGGATGCCGAAAATGTGATGCTGAAGATTTGATGCCCATAAAAGGAATGTGTATCCATTACTGTATGAAGCCTCCTGTCAGTAAGGGGGAATACTATACTACGGGCGACAGTACAAGGGACGGTTACCCTTTGGAAGAGTGTAGACTGAGGGGAACTATTGGAAATATTGCCTACTACGTTTGTGGAGAAGGCTCCCTATCAAAATGTCTAAACTTAAAACGTCTAACGTTCATGAGGTCTACCGACGAAACGTCTACTGGCAAAACGCCTAGTTTAAAAAGTCTAATCTAATCAGTAAAGATGGTGCAACAGATTTCACTGTAATTGTTGATTACTTATTAATTGTTAATTTAATTTCTAAAATTTCTTGAATTTAACACATTGTAAAGTTTATAAATGTTTCAAGCCATTTGCACACCCTGACTTTTCAGCAATATTTAAACAATAAACACAATTTAAAATGAAACAATAAACTAAATGTAGAGTTTCATTTAACGTGATTTAAAATTCATTTAAAAATAACATTAAACTTGATTTTTTTAGAAAATGATATTAGACGTTTTGAACGTGTCATACAACATGGAGAAATTTAGATGTTTTGTCAGTAGACGTTTTGTCGTTAGACATTTCGTCGGTACAAATTCAGCAACAACGTTAGGCATTTCTAAGAAATGAGGAAATTCCCAAAAACGATATTTGAGTTGTAGAATTCGGATGCCAAACTTATTCTGGTTATATCAAAACTTAAAGTTTTCGACCATCTCCGATTTTGCTCATTTTTACGTTTTTTGTACTACGAATTGATCCACGAAAAGTGCGTTTTGGTAAAATAGCGTCTATCGTTCTGTAGACCCCTTCAAAGATGGCCTAGACATGTGTTAAACAGGAAAATGAAGAAGTGATGCCAAAACGCTTGTGTTAAAAAACTTTTCGCTACAGCGCTACAAGTTTTCACAAAAGTTTTGGACATATTGTAGAGTGCAGCAATTTGCTTCGGTGCAATTCCATTCAACGACAAATTTTTGGTGAATTTTCAAAGCCAGGATCTTGGAAAATCGGTCGTTTTTTGACCATGAAAAACAGGACATTACAGTAATCTTTCTCTTATTTTGAACGATTGACAAAAGTTACAGAAATGGCGTTTAGATTAGGCATGGCCACGAGTCCAAAAAATAGGGCCCAGGTACCCGGCACTACCCGATGCTCTACTACGCTCGGGCACCCGTGCAACTTTTGGGAACTTTTCGGATTCCCGAAAACAAAATTGCAATTTCAAAGATTATTTTTGCTTGCCATTAAAATAAAGCAATTTTATGGGCATGCAATTCTTCAATTATTTTTTTAGTTAATGCAGGGCAGGCCTTTACTGACTAATGGCCAAAGGTATTGGTATGAACGTGACCATGAACCATGGTCAATCTATGTATTACAGAATACAATCCAGTCATAAAAATTAATATGTATGTTTTCGCTTTAGATGGCGTTTTCTGATCAAATAGACATCAGCTGAATTTGTAACGCTTATTTTTAAAATCGATTTTGGAAAATTCTAATGTTTGAAAATTTGGTTGAGTTTTATTTTTTCTGTATTAGCGAAAGCTTTTGTGAAACGGCGAAAAAGTGCCTTCAACTTGCTAGACTTGAGCTTTGTGACATACTGACCAGTTCGCAAGTCTACAAAAAGAACATGAAGACAACACTATATCGGAATTACAGCTTTAGTCGGACAAGGCGGGAAGCAGAAGAAAGGTTAAAGGACCTCACAAAATTTATCATGTAAGTCAAAATAATTAGAGCACACAACAGAAATCACTGAAGGAATTCTGGTGTGCTGATAAGTTACGTTAAGCTGGCTGCTCTGCTCGCGAAATACGCGGTCACTTTTGACTTTAAGCGGTACTATAGTCGACTTCAAAGTTACTATCATTGCGGTTCTGAAAAATTATAAACCTCCCAAAAATCTGTATTGCAATTATTTGCAAAAGTTCGCAACGTTTTGCAATTATGCCACAAACCATGACCGCCGAAATGATCTGTCTGATTATGGTATAGTTTGATTTTATAAAAATGGACAAGCTATTCTAAAGGAATTTACGCAAAAGAGTAAAGTAGTAAGATAAAGGTAAAGTCTTTTGATTCGTTTCGTTTAACTCCCCCAAGCTTAACTTTCTACTTTTAAATCTTTCGCTGCAATGATAAGGTTAAATCTAACTCCGCTTAATCTTGCGTGAACATGCCCTAAGACGGCAAAGTTGTAAGATTGCAATAAAAGATTTCCAGCTCCAAACAACAAGCGCCTAGAGTTTCAATTTCCAATTGCATATAGATTTCAGATTTGTGTATTGCGTTATGCAACTGTTCGGCGAAATCAACGACAACAAATTCCGAATGCCCTTACGAATCGAAATATTGAATTTCTAGAAATAGAATAGTTTTGTTATAAGAACTGGTGGTCGACAACATATCAGTGTTCGCTAGCGTTCGGACTCCACGTAACCTTGAAGAGCTCATCACCAAAATTTTCAGTTTCGGTGGGTTTGAACCGGAATAACTCTGACACAGCTTGATTTCGAACTCCAATATTTTGTCTTGTTTTTGAGAACCTACATATAATGTATGTGAAAATGAGGGAAATCCGTGACTATTGATTTTGGACCAAAGCGACCCCCGCTTAATCGAACGAAGGCTTGCTAACGCAGCTTATGCTATCTTCGGCTGCCAGCTTACAAAAAGTCAGTTTCAATTTCACTAATTATGTCAATTTCGGTTCAAATGATTAATTGTTTAACTAGCTGAGAATAATTATTATTAACCTATTCTAGCTCAAGCATTTTCTAATCTAAGGTTTTCAGGTTTCACAGCTAGGTGGACTTCACTATTGCATGCTTTAACCATTTCGCTACAGAAAGCGGTAGCGGTTCAATTCCAACCGAAGCTTGGACAAGCTGAAATTAAATACCAGAACACGGCGACGGCGCCGTAATTTGCAAAGCTTTCAAACCTTCAAACGGCTTTAGCTTAGCTGTTCTTGAAATTCGAAGCTGTGTAGCGGAGTAGACCAAAAGGATCCGCTGTTCAGCGATGAAACCTTTATGCTAGGTTGTTTCGACAAAAGTATCAATGGAACAAAGGATGACCCATTAGCCATTTTTCGTCAGGAAGGTGTTGAACACTATAATATACTAAGCCATCGGCTAACATGGGCTAACAGGAAGTTGCATTAGTTTTGTAAGCGAAAGCCAAGACACAATTCAAGCCGCGCTGCTTCACTGTTTAGAGTTTTATGATTTCATGACCAAAGAGGATTCAAGACGTGATCAGAAAGATCGGGGTTGGCTGACACTATAATTTCGTAAGTATTTTTCCAAAATGGTGGTTGACTTTTTGTTAACATTTATCAAAGTTTTAAACTTTTGTTAAAAACTACTTGGACGACCGCGCATGAATGCATAACAATTTTGAAATGCTTTATTGCTAAATTTGTCTCAATCTCTCATGTCCTGAGGTCAAGACATTTGCCAACAGCGATGACAGTTTTTTTCAGGAGGAATTTACAAATTAATAGTAGTCTAAATCCTGCTCTGAAGAATGTCTAAATACAGTGATTTTCGATTTGGCATCGTCTGTCTGTTGATACTGCTCAGTTGGTGGCAAATTGCCACAGCTCAGGATCAGCCCTGCGCAATATATGAGGATGGATATGAAGGATACATGAGCACTGAGGAATGTCACGCCTCCGGATGTCGAAAATGTAAAGAGTTGAGCTTCAGGTCGGATAGAGGATAGTGTAAAGTTCACTGTGAGAAGCCTCCCGTAAGTAAAGGAGAGTACTATACCACGGACGACTGTAAAAGAGATGACTGTCCTTTAGAAGAGTGTCGACTGAAAGGGACTAATGGAAGCATAGCCTACTATGTTTGTGGAGACTACTTTCTTCGTCGTCAGGTTGATGTGCACATTTCCTATGACAAGCAGTAACTACAGAAAGTATAACTAAGCTTAACAGTTTAGAATTTTAAGGGTTTATGCTAAAGTAAATCTGGTGAAGGCATTGCACTCAAACACAGCAGCCAATGATTTCTATTTCACATTCAGCTTCCAGTATAATATTTGTGTTGGTTTCTGCCAGTGTGCTTATATTCTAGTCATATATTATTTTTTAAGTTTTAATTGACTTTTAGTTTCAATTTTTACTTTAATGCACTTGTTCTGCTTTCTTTTTAACTGCGGTCTTTCTAATATTGATGCGTAACTACTGCATTTAAAGACATACGATAAAGTTGTCAATTCCCCAGGACTGGAACAAATTCCAACACAAAAAACAACCAGTTCAATACTATACCTTCTCCCTTTAGCTTATCCCCAAAATTTAAGTCTTGTTGCCATATCTTTGTTTTTCCTAATCCAACGGATTCTGCTTAGATATAGAGTTCCGAATTGCTCCAGCTTCGTTCTAGCGGCTCTCCATAGCGGATTTGTGTTTGATTTTGGTGGGCTTCCTTCCTTGGCCTGGTTAAGCCTTCGTTGTTTTGGTTTGTGTCTGCTTCAGTGGGTCGTCGAAATTCTGCCTCATCAAGACCGGGAATGTGTCAGTCAGTTTCTTTCTTGTGTTTGGACTAGCTCACCTAGGCAAGCTCGAGGATTAGGCTAACGTGCCTGAATACCTTTGCCCTCGCCTCCGTCAACGATCACCTGCTTGGCAGGCTTTCAAAGTACTGCCATTCATCTCATACAACTTTCTGCCCAAAACTGAGGAGTTTTTAGTTGTTGTACCCGGGTCCTATCGTAAGGTCCAATTGAAAAATTATTTGGTAAATTACGGCCCAGAACTTTTTCGCAGGCGTGAACCCTGTTTCATTTTTTGTAGTTCGATGGGCCAGAAGAAATTCAGCAACAGCTATTTTCAGATTGTTCTGAGTCGGATATGGTTATGGCCCAATCGCTTTCTTAAGATGGTAGTACCACTAGCAGGATATTCTACCAAATCTTGGTATAAATGAAGCAAACATGACAAAACTGTTGGGAAGCGTGTTTGGTTGGCAGGCCATCTTTGCAGAAAAGTTTTGTGTCTGAAAGTGAATACTCGACTTGCTACCATCATGAGTTTGCGTATGCGCAAATAATCAAAATTTTATGTAAGGCTTATATAATAAATTTGAATCTATCTACCACGTGAAAGAGCACATGAGAGCTTTAAAATGATGTGCATATGCTGTACGGTATATATCAAAAGTTACAGTTAGTTTTACATACGGAGCGTTGACAGTTTGTACCTGCAATGTAAACTAATAGCATTTAATCCAAAAATTAAATCTATTGGATTTCAAAAGTTGTATTGCGTTACTTCTGTGTATTATTAAAACAAAGAACACTGTTCAGCCGCTTGAAAGCAATGTAAATATCCAAAACCAAAGCAGACTATGAAAATTTACAAAATGTTTGATTCTGATTTTCTCGTCACTGCTCCAACGAAAATTGATCAAATTTTGGAGATACGTCGTTTTGGTCGTTTTGTCTATTTTAAAAAACACAATAGTAGGCAAGATACAGAATTTAAAGCTAAAACGCGAAACATTTAGTTTTATTAAAAACTAAAAAACGGCCTGAGCGTATGTATTAATAAAGCTTGCATGCAAAATTCCAAATGAATTCGTCGAGGATTGAAGGAGATATTTAATTTGAAACCTTTAAACACATTTCCTTTGGGTAGACAGCAAGCCACTCCTTGAAGCTCAGCCGGCGCAGGGCCAGCTCGTTTGAATCAGAACATAATAAAGAATAAACGTGCCAAATTACAAACCAATTGATTAAGGTTTTAGTTCACAGTATCTGTGCAAAGTCCACCCCGGTTGTGGTGCTAACTACCTTAGACGTTTTCGCAAAGCTTTTGGCGACCCCAATAGATTGTTAATGGCGGGCAGATGTCAAAAAATGAATCTCTCCTGACCGTTCACAAAACACTTTAAAACAGCTCCAGTAAATGCCGGATCATAGTCGCCCACCAAAACCTGAGGAATGTGTAATGAAAGGAGTTTCATAAAGGTTAAAAAATTGAATTTCGAGAACTAAATGACGAATAAGGAATCATACGAAGAAATGAATGCTTCAGCACAAAGGAGATGACGAGTCCTGATTTAGTAATAATTAAGTTGATTGGAATTAATGTTTAGGTTATTTGATGTATTTTGTTATGTCTTGTTCTGAACTGCCAGAGTTGTCAGGCGCAAATTACTATTCATTCAATTAGGGACTAAGATTTTAGATTTAGGCACTAAATGAGTTAATAGTGAAGGAAAACAAACGCGCAGTGGATACGAATTGCTTAAGGAACCAGTCTTAATAGTTAACGGAAGCCTTAACGGCCCTTAATTGTATTAACCCTTTTTCTAACACTGAAATTACAAATCCCAGTTAAAAGGGTAGTTACCCTTAACAAGTCCGAGATAGGACTCTCAATTCCCCTCCTTTCCGGTCGGAGATGCTTAATGACCAATTGTAAAAATGTCCCCAATTGTTATTAGGGACATAAAAAGAGCCTCTTGTGTTTTCAAATTTAGAATTTGAGTGTCAATAAAGCGTGTTAATACGAAAATCATCGAAAAAATGGTAAATTGGTAGAAGATGGTCCAATATTAGGTACTGAATAGCTAGGTACATAGTTAGATAGGGTCAATAAGTGTTAATTAGTAATACTTAGTTAATATTTGGTTAAATTTCGCAATTTTGGTCCGAAACATGACTTGGGCTCATATGAAAGAGAATTTGATCCTGATTCCAAAAATGCAAACCCGACTTTTCAACTCCAAAAAATAAGAAAGTTATAAGCAAAAATGTTTTTATAAGATTACTTTTTGTTTCGTAATCTTATCACTCCAAAAAGGAGTGTTCTAAAAAGGCTCTTTTATTTGGTTTGACTTAAGTCAAACCTTTCCTTTTTTATTGTCTAGGAGGTTGTCTACCTCCTAGACTACACCTCAGTCAGGTGTTGTTTTCTTTTCCTTTCTATACTGCCAGGCCTCTTTCTTCTTGGGCCTAGCAGTTGTCCTCGCTTGAACTTTTGGCCGAGGACAAGGCCAACAAAGAAAGGAAAAGAAAATAGTAGTATCAGCCCAGGTCATAACAATTAGAGGGGGCTAATCTCCCTTATTATTAATATGAATATTAAACTAAGTAGCTAGAAATACGTAAGAAAACATGTAGATTATCATGATATAAGTTTTAACTCATAGAAAATTATGTATCAATCGTAATAATTCGACAAAGTTAGGAAAATTCACTAATTTCTCCCTTTGGTTACCTTTATGTGTTAAAGAAAATTTCGCAAAGTTTCGCCGAGTTTCAGCACCCAAAATTTATCAAAAATGGGTCAGTTGGGGGGGGGGGTAATATTTTCTAAATCTCATTAATTTCGACCCCTGATGGCCAGCTGGCTCAGCCCGCCGCTGCGCCCCACGTGCAAAAGGTGGCGAGCTTCTAGAAAGTTCTAGAACTTTCTAGAAGCTTTGCCTTAAAAACAAAAGGAAAGTCCGCCGCAACCCGACTTAATGACCTGTCACCGAGCTGTCAGAGAGCTGTCAGCTCGGTCCAAAACTTTTCCAAATGGTCAGTGTTCGCTTGAGCAGCAACCTTAGGAGGTTGCTTTCCCCCCCCCCTCCATCTGGTGTGTCTCCGCTGTGTGCCAGAGTTTTGGCACGGAGAACAAACACATCCTCCCAGGTTAGGCAAAAAGACTAGAGACTTTTCTAGCCTACGGGCTAGAAAAGAGATTGAGAAAGAAACCAGCGAACACACACACATTGAGGGCCAAATGGGTTTTCTATGCCCGGCCAAAATGCGAAACGAGGAAAAAATCTAGGAAGAAACAAAGGCCACCTTTTTGGCCATAATTTTTTTACTATTCTGGGCCTTTGGGCCAACTTTTATAATTGTATTTTTTAGGCCCTTCGGCCAATTTTTTCCACGTTATATAGGCCCTTGGGGCAAATTTTATGTACTATTTTTATTGAGTCTACGGGCAGAACTTTTTCCCTTTCTTTTATGCAAGGCCTTCTGGCCAATTTTTAGTTTTCTAGCATGAGTGGGCCCAAGGCCAATTTTAGTTTATTTCTATATTTTATTTTATGATTTCTCGTTGTGGGGCAGCTCATGTAAACCCCTCCTGTTCGATGGAGGTCTTGAGTTTTGTCCCTTATTTATTATTTCACTTTTTTACTTTTATGATTTCCCTTTTGAAGGCAGCTCATGTAAACTCCTCCTGTGCGATGGGGGTCTTGAGATTTGTCTAACCTTCTTATTTCACATTTTCATTCAGTTTTCGGTCAAGCCACTACCTTTGAATTGTAGCTTTTATTAGGGCCTTAGACGCCAGCAAAGAGTAATGTGACTTGTAATTTTTGGGAAGATATGAGCGGGACCCCACCTTTTAGAAATGAGCTAGTGGGTCCCCAAAAGCATGACCCTAAAAGATATTGAGCTAGCTTTAAGGTTTGTTCCCCACAGCCGGCAACTAGGAGTTGCCGGCCATATTGTTGATCAAGGCGCAGTTAAACCAGAAATCCTACGTTCTGTATTATGTTATTTATTTCAGCTTTAGGTCGGTTCATAAAAAAATAGGTTTATAAAAAATCTAGAGCGTTTAATCCGAATTCTAAAAGCTGAGTTGTTTTAATTAATTAATTATTGAGAAGTTTTAAAAGGGAATGACCGGCTTCCCTGCCCACTTGTCTATGTGTTAATATTAATGTATTATAGTAGTCTTTGTAGTAATGATTGCTTGGCAATCATTACTCACGTGGCTTTCATAAATTTCTCAAACATTTTTCTCTAAATATTACAAATCTCTTAAACTTCTGCGCTAAAAGTCGAGTTTTAAATCACTAAAACTCGCACCCAAGTTTTCACAAAATTCCCAAAATTTAGTAGTTAACATTATTAAGATACATTTAAAATAATAGCTAAGAAACTGACAATATTAGTTATAGTTAGTATTAAGTCTTGTCATATTTATAGTTGTAATTATGTTTATAGTTAGGAATAAGATAAGTAGTGATTAGTTAAGAAAATTGTATGTATGTGTGTTTGTGTGAATGAACATATGAATGATATTTCTGTGGAATTGTGTGACTATATGCGCTTTGACTCGTGGAAACTCATTCTGTCTGACGAAGGCTGTGAGCACTGCCGAGTGAGCACTCAGATATTAAGCAGGATCAAGATGTGTCTGTGGTTGTGTGAACGAATGTATCTAGGGTTTGATATCAGTGTGTTCTAGTCTGAATGTTGTATAAATGTAGCATGTACGTTTATTACTTGGTAGTCCACGTGCTTGTATAATTGCTGTATACAGACTGTTTAGCTAAGGAATAAGATTACGTAGTTAAGTACTAAGTTGTGTAAAATGTGCGTGGATGTTACAGTTTGTATGATACGATTGACCGTAATAGTCGGGAGTGCGATCGTCTGAAGGTATAGTGGCTGTCTGTACGCGTGGTTTGCACGAAGCATCGAAATTATCCCAAAACTTAGGTAGTATGCAGGAAAATAACGGTAACCAAGCTTTGTATGCATGTCTGAAAGTTGTGAATGCAGAAGCGATTTAGGTTTTGGTTCCAATAGGAAAATATGCAAATGAGGTATAAACATTAGAATCTAAGGTCACCAGGACCCCGTATTAGGTCCGTTGCAGTCCATATTGGGATATCCTCGATTCGTCCGCGTAAGCTACTCTATACCAAGAGTGCGGACGAATCGCATTAAAAGGGATTCCATAAACTATCAATTCTGCATTGACCAGCACGTTTTTACATTAAATGGTTTCGACCTTTAGAAGCATAACGGTTATCGGGTATATATAGTCATTCTATTTCCAGACTAAATAAACACTCTTATCGCCGGTATCCATTAGCTAGGTTAAACCCTGTTCGTAGTTAGCTCTTAATGATGACTACTGTTGCAGACCTGTCATTTGAAAGAAAAATAGTAAGTAGTAAGTAAGTAGTTACGTAAGATTAGGATTATTGTAGTTTTTAGTTAGATATATTGTTGTTTTATTTCTGGAACAAGTAAAAGTCATTATTGCCATTTCTAGTCTGTTCCATCAAGTTCAGTTCGTGTTTAATCTGTAATAATGACCACAACCGTAAATAGGTGCTGTTTCACATTTGCACCACATTTAAAGACAGAAATAACAAACCCAGGTTACTTAATACTTAGTACGGTTGAAAAACCAACCGTATAAGTGTTCACATTCAGTATTAATCCGAGTACCTCAACTATTTGCAAATGGCAATAATGGACATCAGGAAATCAGAAACCTCGTGCAATATTATATAATAATTAATCCTACACCTGAAATAAAGAAAACAACAAATAATTACGTAAGAAATATGGATAGGGTAAAATGAACCATCTTCTAACTAAACCAACCCTTTTTATCTCTTACTATTTTGGTTTCAAGTCATGTGATATTTCAATTACAGGGAGTTGTTACTGCCCTGAACTCTGGGGCCAGAACAAGGGCCCCAAATGTTTTGATATTTTTATGAAATTTCGTGATTGTATTATGCAGGAATGTCAGCTCCAAGGTACCAGCTAAACTGAATTTTAATAAGCAACACAAAACTTCAAAACCCAGCAACATAAAAACAAAGTCAAAACATTAGAATGTCAAGGGTAACATATTGACATTTAAAAAGGAACAGTTAAAGACAAAACAAACATAAGAGAATTAAAACTAACAGATCAATTAACATAATCATAAAATGAATTTATTAAAATAGTCAACAGTTTATTGACAGAAAGAAAGAAGGACGACCCGTCCGTACAGTCAATATGGTGGTCTCGGACGGAAGGGACCTGGGGTAGGAGGGCGAAATGAGGGTGGTCCAAAGGCTTGAGCCCAATAGGATGCATAGTTTCCATTTTGCTCCAGAATGACAGGCATATACATGTTGACCGGGCCATTGGCGGGATTGATTCCATTAGTGCCGCTGGCCAAATCAGGATTGCTGGATGCCTGAAACGAAGAAGGAACTCTGAATTGCCACGATCCAGTAAAACTTGCTCGGATCTCATTTTGAACCATGCCTCTGTTGCCATACTGTAGTTCAGGATTTGGTAGCAGCGGTGGTCGTGCGACTGGCTGTCGATACCAAAATGGGAGTCGAGGTTGGCGTGGAATCGAACCATAACCAAAGTGACTATTTGAACATGGCGTAACTGCACACGTGCGCTGTGTCACAGTGCCACTACAAGAAGTTTGCGAAATAGCTAATGTAGGAGAAACGGTTGGTACTGCACACGAATGTGTCGCGATACCGACAAAATCAGAGGAGGCTGCGCACATCACTTGTGCCGCAGATGTTGTAGAGTCAGTAAGTTTGTCACTTTTAACGCTTCGAATTTGACTGATAGCGGTGTTATTGCTAGCAGAATTTGTATTACTAGAAGAAGTTGAACTAGTCGAAACGTTAGTGGTTGTAGGTGAATTTTGAGTAGTAACGTGAGTACGTTCTAGTGAAATTTCAATTTCTGAAACAGGATCATTATGCACCAGTTCAGAACATTCAAGATTTAGAGGATTACCTGAAGAAGTGCCGTCTTGTGCCTGACGCGCAAGCTGACAACTGTAATAGCACTCGGACAAGCGGGCCATGCGGTCCATTTGGTATTCGGCCGTAGTGAACTTGCGTTCACACATCTTCAGCTGTGGCACATGATCTGCCCACTGTCTGAAGAGCACTCGGGTTCCTTTAACCGATAGATGGAGCGTGTCAGCGTAAAGGGATGGATTCAGATTCATTCCACGGTTACGGTGGACATTTTGACTTTTCGTATACGCCGACTGATCAAGAAAACACTCGTCCTCGAGTGCGATGTAGTGGAAACCAGCTTCCTCGCAACTTCGGCGCAGGAATTCATCGAATTCCACGTAAGTATAGGCATGGAGACTATACTTATTCTGCGGAATCACCGACGACACGTACACTTTGGAGGCAACGCTTCCAAACGTGTCGCGAAGAGCTGTGAAACCAGTTTCCCATTCTTGTTCCGTTCCCAGGATATCGATGTTGGCCGTATTGATGATGATGTAGTCATAATCCGTAGGAATGACGTCGGCACCCTTCGTTATGCCAGGTATGCGGTGCATCGAGGCTCCACCACGAGCAAGGACATCGCCGCCTTCGAGATGAGCCATATGCTTCATCAGAGAATTGGATACAATCAACCCGGTTCGGTTGGGATGAGGTGTCACGATCTTCTGACAAAGGTCGGCCAAGAGGAATGGTGGAATATAGTAGTCTTCGTCATCAGCATGAATCTGCTGAAGAAACTGTCGAACCAAGAATCCATAGTGATTCTCACCATACCAATCAGCAGGTTCTCTGGAACAGGTCTGGTTCCAGGTTCCGCCGGTGTTCCAGTGTTCCTGTGGCCCACAGGCGAAAAACTGAGTGTCTGGACCGTAGCTGCTAACTAGCTCACGGACAGACTGCGAATTTTGATAGAGATGGTGCAAAGCAACCAGATGAACATCGTCACGAGCCAAGCACCATGCTGGGCACTCAGGAAACTCGGTTCGGGACAGAAAAGCTCTTAGCTGGTTCATGCTGACCAAGCGGAGGACTTCGTCCGCTTTGGACCGACAGCCCAACTGAACGAAACGGATGTAAGCAATTAACTGCTTAAGACACCAGAACTTGAGAGCTTTTCCATCACCCAGAGTGACAGAAATGGACTGACTATGGTCCAACGATAAGGGACAGGAGGTGTCCGACAAATTGACGGGAGATGGATTTGGCATGGCAGAGTCCTGGCGATTAGGTGAGCTAGCTGCTCCACCTTCGAGTCTGACTGATTCCTTATTTCGTTCAGAAGGAGGAAATTTCTGCCGCTTAGGTTGACGTCGCCTATCATCCTCGCTGTCGCTTCCAGAAGACTGTCTTGGTCGGAATCGATGAGCCATCTGAAAACATAAGACATCAATTAAATACACTGTCCGGGAACGCAAGTTATATTGTGATGTTGAGTTTCCAAGTGTGGCAGCATCGCTCTTATCGACTGCTGTCGTGTCTGTAGCTTTAGCGAAAGGGATTTTCCTAGTGAGTGGAAGTGCTTTATCGACATGTTGCCACTGTGGTTTCTTGGACTTATCTGTTTCCGATTGTACTAAAATGTTAGGTAATTTTACATCAAGAATTCGGAAAGGTCCAGAATGAGTTTCTGTAAGTTTAGGTGATAATCCTGGTGTAGTACGCTCGTTCTGCAAATAGACACGATCGCCTGGTTGAAAGTTGCTTATTTGTGTTTTCTTGTCATATTGCTTTTTGTAGTTATCTTGAGCCTTAGCTAATGCTTTGTCAGTTGCGTCCCAAGCATGTCTTAATGCATGGTTTAAATGAGACGCATACGAGCCCGTTTCGTCATATGTTGGTCTTGTCATTTGAAAAGTTAAATCTATTGGCATTGGGATGTCTCTACCGTACATTAAGAAGAATGGTGTTTCTCTAGTACTAGACTGAGGAGCTGCGCGCATACAGAATAATGCCGCAGAAATGTATTGATCCCAGTCTTTTTGCATTTTGTTAGTAAACATTCGTAGAATCGTCACAGTGTTGGCGTGTTGGCGTTCTACTTGACCATTGCATTGGGGATGGTAAGGTGTAGTGTTCACCTTACGCATTTTGAACAGGTCACAAACTGCCTTCACTACTTCAGACAGGAAGTTTGCACCTTTATCGGTAACGAGCATTTCCGGTGGCCCATATCTACAGATGATGTCTTCGAACAAATGTCGGGCAATGGTTTCTGCTTTCATGTCGCTGAGAGCGAAAGCTTCTGGGAATTTGGTGAACGCATCCACGAATTCCAGAATGTACTTGTTACCTTGTTCAGTTGTAGTGTACGGTCCTGTGATATCCACATGAACACGTGCCCATGGACTAGACGGAGGAAAAAGTGTCAGTGGAGCTTTTACTTTGTTAGGTTGTTTATTCTTAGCACAATTGTCGCACGATTTCACATAGTTTTTGATTTGGCTACGCATTTGCGGCCAAACGTATCTTTGCTTGATACGTTGATAGGTTTTATCAAAACCTAAGTGTCCTCCCAAAGACGAGTCGTGGTATGCATGCAAGATGCACTCACGAAGCTTTTGAGGAACGACGACCTGTTGATGAAAGCGTGATAGCTTCCGAGGTTGGAACACCAGAAGATCTTTTTGAATTTTGCAATTCTTAGCAAACGTTTGCAGTGATTTTGGCAATTTAGTAACGTCACTATGGCTCTTTAAGACAGAAATGATAGCCTTAAGATCGTTATCGTTGAGTTGTTCAGACTGCAGAGTAACTAATGGAGGGACTGTGTCGATAATCGCACACAGTCGACTCAACGCGTCAGCATTGGCATTTACTTTTCCTGGCCTGTAATCAATCTCAATATCGTAGCTTTGAAGAATCATAGCCCACCTTGCTAAGCGTGGCGCTGGATTCTTCACGCTAAGAAGCCATTTTAGAGGTTGACAGTCTGAAACTACCTTGAACCTTTGTCCGTACAGATAACATTTGAAATGTTCGACACTCCAAACAAGAGCTAGAGCTTCTTGCTCGACGGAAGGGTATCTACGTTCATGCTTATTCAGACTCCGGCTTGCATAGGCTATCGCATGTTCTTTACCATCATGTACTTGACTTAATACGCTACCTATGCCAGTTCCACTAGCATCACAATGAATTATAAATTGTTTCGAAAAATCTGGGAATGCCAAAATAGGCTCTTTTGTTAATTTTTCTTTCAACGTTT